>CM033792.1:10793605-10936105 GCA_019656835.1 Rhododendron ovatum
ATTGTTATTTAAGGTAGTTTTTGTTTTGGGCAAATTTCACCGACACCGCCTAATGTTTTGCTTTAATGAAGAATTTTCCGCTCATATATGAGAAATAACACTAAACTCCCTATAATAAGTTTCGCGACCCACCATGATATCAGTGTCGTCAACTTACAGCTTGGGCCCACCGCCAACGCCAGGGTGCGACTGCATCAACACGGTTACGTGGCCAGGCCATCACCAAGCAATACATGACGGTGTTCCAGGAGGTTTTCTCCCCTGCACATTTCTGTTGTTTCCACTGGACCAGGGTAACATGTCGTATCGGATCGTATTTGTATCGTGTCAGTTATGTTCGTATCACAAATCACCCAATCCGAACCCGACCTATTTAGAATTCGTGTTTCTCGAATTGTGTCATTTTCGTGTTTCGTGTCAGAAATGATCAATCATAATCCGTTAACTTCGTGTTCGGTTGGTGTCGTGTTATCGTGTCCATTGCCCAACTCTATATAGAATTACAGATATACCATATATTTTATATTATATATATATATATATATATATATATATATATATATATATATATATATATATATATATGTTCGTGTTAATTGGTGACACAGATTAGTAACCGTGTTGGTTGTGTCAATTTCGTGTCTCGCGTGTTCAACCCGAACCCGACCCATTTAAAATTCGTGTTCTCGAGCCGTGTCATTTTTATGTTTCGTGTTAGAAATATTCAACTCTAATCCGCTAACTTCTTGTCGTGTTATCGTGTTTCGTGTCTTTTGCCCGGCTCTAAGGCTGTGTTCCAGAAAGGAATTAAGAACTTATTTTTTGTTGAATAAGAAGGGTTGTTCTGGAAAATAAGAAGGATAGTAATTATTTTGGTATAATTTATATAGGGACCAATGGGCGCCGGGAGAGAAATCGTACCTGCGGCCGCGCCGGGCCATCTCCGGCCACCGGGCGGCCGATCCGAGCCGTCCAAAAATTCTTAAAAAAAAAAACCGAGGGGGCCTACGCGAGAATCAATGGCATCCGAGGTGTGTAGGGTGCTTGATCCGAGCACCCATTTTCCGTGTGTAGGTGTGTAGGGCCATTGATTCTCGCGTAGGCCCCATCGATTTTTTTTTATAGAATTTTTGGACAGCTCGGATCAGCCGTCCGGTGGCCGGAGACGGCCCGTCGAGGCCGCGGGTACGATTTCCCTCCGCCGGCGCCCATTATCATAGCAACAGTTTTATTTTTTGTATAAGGCAACTTCAAACTCAAAAATCATGTGTTTACGCAAATAATTTTCCTACCACTATGGATCTTGTTTGATAAATCTCATTGAGATATTTAATACGGTGCAAAAAAAATTGAATTTTTTTTTTCATTTACATTATTTTTGAGTTTGAAAATGTGAAATGAACTTTTTAAGAAGGATTTTGTGGAATGTCCCGTTTTATTTTTGAATTAGAAGTGACAAAATAAATATTTATTTTTTAAAAAGGTTTCCGAAACGGAGCCTAATTTCCACCGCCAAATATGACAATATGTGTCCCACACAAATATGAGATTAAAAAGGCCGTTGAGCGTCCCGTTCAGTGTTGCATGCACTTGTGCACCTGAATAATCACCCGGGTGGCAGCCCCATGAGTAATTATCCAGTAATTCGGAAGCACTGCTACTTAATTCTTCAAACCACAATATTTATGTTAGGATGGTTGGGAGCACCACGAGACCGTGCTCCCGAACTATTGAATAATAACTCAAATTCCTTGCACCTTCATATATCCTCACAAACCGTACCTGCGCACATATCTCGCACCTCTGGCTCTCAAAATACTAGTATGATTAAAGAAACGAAGAAACAGGTATACGCAGTATCGTCTCCACAATTGGGTCCAGTTGTTTTCTTGTAAAATACCCATTAAAACAGAATTCCAAGTTTCTTTCTTCGTGTGCGTGAAGCTAATTTCTTTGAATTTCCGCTTGACCCAAAAAAAAAAAAAAAAAAGAAGCTAAATTCTTGTAACAGCTAACCCGGGAATTGGGAAAAATGAATTTGGGTTTCAGTTCTTTGGTGTTGAAATGGTCAACCAATTCAAAGTCCGAATTTTTGTTCGTCCGGTCTTATTTACTTTCGTTATTTTCTATACGCAAAGGGGAGTGGGATGGACGAAAGTTGGAGAGACTGAATCAGTGAGAGTCATCAATCCCACAAATTTTCTTCTTTCTAGTTTTTTTCCCCCCGTATACTTATCTCGCTAGAATTAGAAGTGTTTAAGTTTGAATTCGATTTAGAAAATTCAGTTACTAACGGTTACTTCCAGAAGTCGGAGAATTTTCATATATACAGGGGATTCTCTATCGACCACATCTGCCACTTTTATCAGAAACGCGTGGAAGTGCTTCACTTTTCTCACCCATCCATCACCCATTTTCTACCATTATTGGTTTGATTCTTCCAAAAGGTCTGAACTTTAAATCACAAGCGCTCTTTACTAGCAAAATCCGTCTTCTTTCACGAGATATGCCATCCTCATAGGTATCGAAGATGGCATATCTCTAGCTTGGAACTGTAAAACCACTTCCCACATGCTCAATTGGGCACTGTTCTTTGATACCCACAACTTTATTGGATTGTTCTTGCACCCTTTTTGGTTGCCAGTTTTGTTTTATCATACCTAGTGTTTGATGAAAGGTCCAAGAGAACATTTCATATAACGTTACAAACTTTCCATTTCTTTCTGCAGCACTCTGAGTTAGATGGGTGAATCGAATGAAGATATCTGTGATCAAGAACAGAGGCCTCCTAGTTCAAATTCATTGGGGTGTGTTTCTTGCACTACTTTCAATATTCTTGCTCCAATTTACAAGCGATTGGACGATCAGGTATGCCTTGTAGTTGTTAGAATTGTACTTTTAGAAGAAGTTGCTTGTGATTTGCTTGGAAATTGTGGAATGACTGTTGTAAGTGCAACTTAATATTCCAGCACTGCGAGAGTGAGTTCCACGAACTTTGGCTAAACCGGAATGAGAGCATACTGGATAGGCTGCTTGATTTAGGATCCTCAATTATATGTTTACAGGTATTTTGTGCAGTTTGAGGCAATAATATTTACCTCTATGTACTTTGGAGAAGTTGGTTCTCATTTTGGGCCAGTTTGATTGACCGGATTAGACATGGGATTGGATTACAATTCACTCACTGTACAACATCTTCATATGAGTTTTTGTACTCCCTCACTATTAGTGCAGCCAATCAAGCATGGCTAAGAGATTGATATTATGGTTTGTTTTGCCAATTTTGATTTGTCATTGTGAGTCAGGAATTCTGGGTTCAAAATGAAGAACTTGTGAGGATGTATGAGAAGAGACTTGGAGATGCTGGCTATCAGACTTTTAAACTTCCGCGTACCAATAACCGAGGAGATGGTACATTGACTAACTTTGTTTCTTCTATTTTGCTGCTAGTGATACTTTCTATTGTTTGAATGTTAGTTAAGTATTGTAACACTTTTGGTCCATATGTCTTTGTTCTTGGTTGGTTTTCCTGATTTCATTTCATTAAACATGCATATTTTGGTTTCTGTCAATTCTAGCTAAGATTCTGGGAGAGTCTTGATCTATTTGATTCTGTATGATTTGTAATTCTATTCTATTGCAACAAAGATATGTCCTGTGTAAATCTTCAAGTCATTATCGTAAGGTTTGCTTTTCCTAAATCACTTTTCTTGTTTTTTCTATCCTATCTTTGCTCATCCATAGTTCCCTACTTTATTTTCCGATGGTTTTCTTATGATGGCCTCTCTTTTTTACAGTAACATTTTTGCTCAGAAGATGTAACTATTGAAAATTTGAAACTTGGAATTCTCATTCATGGATAGGTTCGGGTGTGCTTTCTTGAATGCTTGTCGTTCCCGCATTATAAACCTCTGCTTTTTATGGAATCTAGTTTGATAAACGGTCGAATTATAGTGGATTAATTTGTCAGCATGTAAGCTAGTAATTAGTAACCAGTGGTATGTCTGACAATGCTTTTGTATCTTTTACAAAATCTTGTAGCTTATGAACTTTAGCCTATCATCTAAGCTTCTAAATTATGAGAAGTATGTTGAAGAGAATTATATCCTGTATAATTGTTGATTCTAAGGACAAGGAAATGGGAGATGGTACTGGAAAGAAGAAGAAGTAGGCTTCGTCTTCTTCTTCTTCTTCTGTTTTTTTGTTGGGGAGTCGTATCGCAAGCATAATACCGTTGGCATGAGGGATAAGGTTCAAGGGCCACCAATAAAAATGGGAAGAAACTTGTAAACCGTACAGAGTCAGCTAAAGAATGTTGTCATTGGAACTAAATGTGGATGAGTTTACCAGAGACCAGAATGCAGCAACCTTCCTCCTTCGCAATTGAGTCATGTCTTTCCATGCCACCTTTATAGCAAATACAAGAGCATGTTAAATTAGTGGTTTCGATATTTGATGCATTTGCTAAATATCCTTATAAATTGACATGGTGCTTTGAAACTTCTGAAAATACTAGAGTTGAACCAAAACCTTACAGCAAATTTTTGTGTAGAATTTCTAACTTAGTAAATGTTGCATGAGTAAAATTTTTTAGTTTATGTGTCTTCGATCGGAGGAGCCAATTTCTGTTTAAGGGAGATTGCTGGTTTTAGATTTTTAAATTTCCGAGGTTGAAACCAATATGCAAATTGCCCAATGGCATCTTTGTTTCTGGGTACCAACCATTCTGTCAGCAATTGTTCTTTATATGCTTTACCATTTGACTTGCTTGTCAAATTGTTGCATTGAAGTGAAACATTTGTAGCTAGAAGTTGGTTCACCAACTATACATCTTAAAACCCTTTTGATGGATAATTTTCCTTTCCAGTTAATTATTTTATTTGGCCTTTCTTTTGTGTCTGAAAGGCATGCCTGAAATTTCCATGTTCTTCCTGTAGGAGAGTTCACTAGGGTTTTGATACTTTTGAATGATCCTTAAATTCCAGTTAGGTGAGGTCTCATTAATCTGCAGAAGTGTTAGTTGTCATCCCATAACACAGATTTGAGATGCCACCTGTGAAACATGATAGATGAAAAGTGCAACCACATTCACATGAAGCAAACACCGAGATTTATGTGGTTTTTTATCTTCTGAAGACTACATTTAGGGGCACATATTAGAAGATCTCATAATGGAGAAGTGAAAATGGAAGGTTTTTCACTCAGGCTCATCCCGTGACCCCTTTCTATTTCCTCTTACTTATTTTGATAACTCAAGGTATTTGGGTCAGATTACGTGCACCTCACTAATTCCTGGGGAGCCAATCCCACCTTACACGGTGAGAGGCCCAATTAAAGCCGGGACAAAGCACAATATAGAATGGCCCCACAAGAATCAATACCCTTTCTATTTCCTGTTACTAATCCCCCTCAATCTAACGATTCTAACCCCTACATAATTGGTCCAAAAATGGAAGAGAAATAGCCAGAAGAACATGGGGCCTCGGTGCTGTACGTGGACCCCACCAAAACTATAAAGCAAGACCCAGCAATCGTCTGGAAACTGAATGGGCTCTTGGTAGCTCGTGGAAAAACCTCCTTAGCCTCAGAGTTTCTGTATTTTGACACCCTCTAACATTAGGAACTTTGTTTACGTCATATAGCTTTTCAAACCAGCATTATTCACAGAGGGAAAATGTCGGTTGATACTTGATAGTACGCGCATTTGTGGCAGTCTGTGCTTTTCTCATGCTCTCAATTCATGAGGACCAAGTGGTTCTCATAGGATGTCTGTTTCATGTGATCGTGTATGATACTTAAACGTAGAGAACACTCTGCTTGATGATCTGACCTTATAGTTCTATTTGATCTTTCCATCATCAAGTTTGAGCTAAGATTCAGAACTA
Source organism: Rhododendron ovatum (assembly GCA_019656835.1). NCBI lineage: Eukaryota > Viridiplantae > Streptophyta > Magnoliopsida > Ericales > Ericaceae > Rhododendron > Rhododendron ovatum. Next base: position 10,799,491 of record CM033792.1, read on the forward strand.
ATTTTCCATACAATTTGGCATCTATTGATTCTCTTGGTGACAGGTCTGCTTACAGCAGTTTTCCGGACCCAATTCCATGTTGTGAATCACCAAGAATTTCGATTTAATGATATTGGTGATCGTGTATCCCAGCTTCTACATGTTGAGTTACTTGATCATGCTTCTCCCAACCAACCCACTAAGATGGAGAAGGAAGTTCTTGTTGTCAACACTCACTTAATTTTCCCGCACGATTCGAGTTATTGCTTTGTCAGGTTGCAACAGGTGATGGTTTTCACTTGCTATGTTCTGATCCTACTATGGTTATGTTAAAATTACTAAATCTATCTGCAAATTCTGAACCTTCGCGACCTTGGTTTGCTTTGCTTTCCTTTTTCTCATTAAGGTATACAAGATTTTACATTACATAGATCAATACTGTCAAGAAAACCAGGTCCCACCTCTTCCAGTCATTTTATGCGGGTAAGATCTAAGCCTCCTTAGAACTGAGACAAAATAATAATGCTCTCCTCTCTCCTTCTCAAATGAGGAAATAATGTCTTATCTGACTCATCTGTCTTTGTTAAACTTTTTGCAGGGATTGGAATGGAAGTAAGAAGGGGAATGTATACAAGTTTCTGCAATCACAAGGTTTCGTCTCAGCCTATGATATTGCTCATCCATGCACCAAAGGCAGCGAAGATTTCTCTAAGGTGGTTTGGTGTTTGTGTTGTGCTTTAATAGACATACCGTAAGAAGTATGCTGAAGATATAGATTGTTTTGCAGTGGATTAGCCATCGTAACCACAGAGGCAATATGTGCGGTGTAGATTTTATTTTGCTTCGCAATCCCAGCAAATATCGGAAGCCGCTAAAAGAAAGCTTGATGGAAGCAGTTCTTGGGAACATCAATGTATGCACACTAATTTTATTGACTAGTTCTACTGTTGGCACCAATTTATGTTCTTGATATGGAATTGCTCAAATTTTTTCGTAGAACCTGTCACTAAAATTGTCTCCAGAGGCCATCGGCCCATTACACCTTCTTGAAGCTGATGGCAGTCACATAAACTATTCTCAGTTCTTGCAAACTCTAGCTCAGGTATTTCCCTGTTCATGTTTGAGAATGTTTTCAATTTTTTTTTTTTTGATCCGAGTTGTTTGTTGTATGCTTTCGATTTATAATTGTTTTCTGTTTTTTTAATGGTCAGTTGGGCTTAAGCGGTCACTCTGAAGATTGTATAGGTACCAAAGACATAAGAGAGTTATGGGAACAGATAGATACAGATGGGGATGGTGTGATTGATATATCAGACTTTTCTGTATGTCCATCTCCCTTTTGTTATTTCCTACTCTGTTGAGTTTTTTCTCCGTTGTTTTTCTTCTTCAACTTATTTCTTGATGCCTTATGGTCCATTTGATTAGCAAGAGAATGAGAGAATGGGATGGAAAGAGACAAATATTATCTACTTCTGATGTGTTTGAATTTGGAAGAGAATGAGAGAGAGTGCAAGAAACTAAACTTTCCTGTACAACTTACACATTTGGTTTTTTTTTTTCCCCCTCTGCATAAAACACCGGAAACTTTAAACCTTCTCATGGAATTAGTTATCAACAATTTGTATTTCAAACTTTGTCTCTTTCAATAACTTGCTCCCCTGTCTCATACTAATGTCTCTTTAAAGTAAGTTGAATTTCTAATTTTTTACCCGTTCTTTTACTTCAATTTCTACCATTTGTATTTTCCATCGTCTTTTTCTTCCTAATCAAACAGACCATTATGGTTTCTTGACTAAATTCCTCTCTTTGGTTGGCAAGGCAAGAAACTCATGTGGTTTCATGCAGCAAAATGAAGACAGTGAAGAAAATACTGCAACTGAAATCCGTTTCAATGTTAGGAAAGCGATGTTGTTTCCTTCGGAGGTTGAAAGAGGCATATGGCCTGATGATTATTCCCTATCTGATCATGCCCAGTTGACTGTGGTGTTCTCCCCAGTGCAGTAACATAGTTTTTTTTTTTTTTTTTTTTCCCCGACTTTCTGTTGATAAAATTTTGCTGGCCTTATCTACGAATAGAAGTTTATGAAGCTTATGTTTTTTCTTCGCGGGGTAAATGAAGAATTTCTGGGGTCATAGATTTGTATAGGTATGTATGTATGAAAAAACAAAAAGAAAATAGTTGAGGAGCCGAAGATAAATTTATTTAGGTGCTTCTCTTCAATGGTGGTTGTCCTCTTTTAATGTTTTTGTAGATATGTCATGTTTCGTGAGATGATTCAAAGGAGATGAGATGTTGAAGTTAATACAAAAGCAATTAAAAAACGTTTTAATTGCGTTTGCAATCCAGACTCTCCCTCTTTAAGACTCTTCTCAACCTGCCGTATCACTCTTTCGAAATTTAATACGTATTTTGGAACATTTTTCAAAGACGTTTTTATGCTTGCGCTTGCAATCCAGTGTGCGCACATTATGTGACTTAGGGTAGAATAATTAAAAGTCGATTGTTTGTTTTGCAAACCCACCCCCCCGCCCCCCCCCCCCCCCCCACACCGTTTTCTCTCTCTCAGGTAGGTTTGTGGGTTAATAAGTTATACTAAAAAAAAATGTAATGATACCGTTTTATCAGCTCGAATGCATAACCTTAAAACATCCACTATGGACATGTTTGATTGTAGGATAAGAGATTAAGAGGGTGAGTCCACATCTTTCCCCCTTTTCATAGTCCGATAATTGGTTGCACACAAGATTAGGTCAAGAATGAACGGGAGTTGAATATTTGTCCATGTAGTACGCCATGCGTGATAACTAATACTAGAGGGAAGGGTCGTATTTCCTGGTCCACCTTCTCTGGATTATCTCCCTTCCGTATTCATGGTAAAAAATCAATTCTCATTTTCTTTATCTCATTCTAACCAAACACGCGATAACTAAATCTAATATTCATATGATCTTATCTATTATTCCGTAAACCCCACTTATCTTCTCTATCCCATCCTTGATCCCATTTATCCATTCCCTCTCAAAAACAAACAAATAATCAAACATCCCGGAGATATTACAATTGTTCATGTTACAGTGTCCACATAGGTAAAATAGAGATCACTTCACTTAGTTAAGAGTGTGTTATAGGTAATGAACTCAATGGAAATTTTATGAGTTAGTTAAAATAAACATTAGTACTATCTAACATAACTACCCTCCACATCAAACCTTTAATGCACTATTTAAATAGTTAGAAGGCTGGCCTAAAATAATAAACATTAATATCTAACATAACTACCCTCCACATCAAACCTTTAATGCATTAATTAATACTTTATCATTTGCTAAAATTAACCCATCCACTATCCAATTCATCCCTGACAAAAAGTACCCAACAATCGCTAAATGGTTAACATCTCGTCTTAGCACAGATGGCCTACTTTTAATCGGACAAGAGAGAGAATTAGTTGATATGCGCGTAAATTGGGTCGAACTGCTGTGACCGTCAACCAAAAAAGAAAAGACTAAAACATTTTGCACTAAGTTACCCTTTGTAGTAATAGTGGATGCCCTTAGGAGACCAATAGATCATTGTTCATGGCTGATTTCCTAAGCCAGAAATTCAAAGCTGACACCAACTAACGTTTTCAAATTGTTATTACAGTTAAATGGGTCGCACTACCCAATCTAGAACCAAGCATGTCGGACACCAACTAAGGTGTTCAATTTTACCTTACGGTTTAATGGCCAATCCAGAACCAAACATGTCGGTTTAAAGATCGATCTATTTCTTTTATAGGATTGTTGAACTACTTTGGATTGAAGGCACGGGAGGTACGGATGCAATAAAATAAATGTGAGGAGGCGTATCCGCACATGACCGAAACCATTGGGATCGTATAAGTGAAATTCGTCCTAAATTTTTTGAGGGATCCAACTTATTTTATACTATATCCATACTTGACTCATGTACATAAGCCGAATAGCACTCATGCTAATCGCTTGCACCAGTACTGCGGTATTGTCTCATTGCTCTGAACCTACATAATGTCAAAAAATGCACAGAAAGTCTATGCCCGCTGTTCTCTTTCACCGCTCCCCCCATCGCAGCGCTTAATTTCACCGTCCTTCTCGGTAATCAGTGGTCCGGATTTTACTCCGTTCCAAAACACTTTTGGACGGTGAGATTGAGCGCGGTGGGCGTAGACTTTCTGATGCGGTGCATGGAGTTCGAGGTAATTAACTACAAAATCCAAATATAGAAAGAAAAAAAAAATGAAACAATATTTGTGAGCTAAATTTATGAGGCAAGTAGTTATTCAATTCTTGCAGTTGTTCTTTCCCCTGCACAAACCACCATGTTTTTAATGATCTTTAACTATGCATTTACATGTGAACTAACTATCACAGCAATGAATGAAGTGTACCTGCACTTGAGTAGTTGCAATATTTACTCCTATTAATTCCCTACCTAGCACTTTTTTCTAGTTAGCCATATTTACTCTAAACTAATTCTCCCTCCAACCCTGACATTTTTCTCCATATCCCCCCATCTGGCACCAAACCAAAACTTCTCTCTTTTTTCTTCTCCTCAATCATTCCAATTCAATTTCCAACCTCCCCATCTGCTCTTTCCTCTATCTAGTTTTCCCATGTAACCTAATAACTCCTCATCAAATTTGTTACTATGATGATGAACTAAAGAAACCTTTACCTACTCTCTTAATGGCCCATTGTACATATAGCCCATGGGAGTCCACAAACCCAACACATCACCAAGCTCATTTCTAGCCAGAGTTTTCCTTGTTAAATTAGCCCTGGTAATTGTTTTCAAGATTAGGCTTGTGGACATAATACAAGCTAGAGGAATACTCCAAAAAAAGGGCTGCATGGGAATAGACAAGATGAAGCATAAGCTTGATTTGAAGCTCAACTTGTCTCCTCCAATGGCTTACTCCCAAGTGGTGGTTGAGTCGCCGAAAGGATCGTGTGTGTCATCGGAGCTCAGCCCGAATCGATCACTTTGTTATCCGGGCAGCCCGGAGGCGAAACGGATGATGCTCATGGGGTGCCCTCAGTGCCTCATGTACGTGATGTTATCAGAGGAGGATCCGAAGTGCCCCAAGTGCAAGAGCACGGTTTTGCTCGAGATTTCTTGATCATCAAGACAGTGACCATGAAGACTACCGAGTGATCGATGAAACAATCAAGTTTATGCTACTCTAATATATATTTTATAATCCTTCATGCAGCTAGAATGCACCTTAGTTTCTCTTAGTTTGCTAGATTAGGTTTTCCCCTTGATCTCTCCCTTTAGATTTTTCACTTTGTTTGATCATGCCGTACGTGTTTGGTTGCCAAGGTTTGTGTACTCCGATTGGGATGAAGGTTTTGAATTGTCATTCGAAGTCAACTTTGATCCTTTATGTCCATCGTGTATTTTTCCTTTCCCTGTTCTACCATCTAACAAGTTTTAATTATTTGCGCTCTGTTTCGATTGATCTCATAAAGCCGATCGATGTAGGTGTCGTTCCCAATAATATCGTTTCAATTCGATGTCAGATATGTTCTTACGTAAGTTGCTTTTACTACGTACGTTATGAATCAATCATCTCCGCTTGGTGAGTAAAACTTGGTAATAACTGGTTACCAAAAAAAAAAACTTGGTAATATATAACTAACCGTAATATGAAACGAACTTGCGAACTAGTCCAGTTGGTTGGTTGGGTATTTGACTAATGTTATCTAAGTTCCGATTTCACTGTTGACCATCACTAAATCTCTAAACCCATAAGAGTAAATTAAAACATGGGATGGAGGACTCATCTCTGTACTCACAGATTTAATAGCCAGATGAAGGACGGTCCAGGCACAATGGTGAAGTTATGAGATCCGGTAGTCAAAGGTTTGAGTCGTAGAAACAAGCTCTCTATTTGTGAAAGTAAGCAGGCTCATATATATGGAATTGTTCGCCAGACCCTAAAATCCCGAGAGCCTTGTGCACTGAGCAACCATTATGTATGATAACTAGCACATCTTTATCCAACATAATGTGGTAATTAACCTTCATACTATTAGTTTTTCGGTTCTGCACTGTGTACTGGATGATGCACTCTCTCTCTAATATCAGCGCAATGCACTTTTTTCTACATCAAGCAACTTTGCACCGGTTAACATCTGCCTCAAAAATTTTACAAGTGAAAGTACATTTGAAGGAAATATCAAATTGGCACATATTGACCTAAATTAAACCCATTTTTTAATTAACGCTAACAATAATTTCATACGATTAGGAAAGATTTCCCTGGCACTCAAAAGTCAAATCCGTTGCCAATCGACCATGTTTTTTTTTTTTTTTTTTTCCAACAGGACTATGACGCTCACAGCTCAACATTTACCTTTTCAACGTCACTGTCCGTTTCGACAATCAATGGTCTGGAGTTTAGGAGGAAGAGTTTTTTTAAAATCTGAACCGTTCAAAACTGATGCAGCTCAGTCTCCTTTTACGAGACTAAGTGCAAGAAGAAAACATGAACAATGTTTGAACTTGGTACTCCCTCTTTGAATAAACGAATTTGAGATAAATCTCGATTTTTATTAATTCAATATCAAAAATTGCCGTGCCCTAAGGCTTACAATGAATATAAATAGGGTGATAGAAACCCTAAACATCTTAGGAAAGAATTAGGGTCGAGAATCAAACTCTAATTGTAGAAAATACGAAAATTACCAGAAACAGAAATTTCTACGTTGACTAGAAAATCAAATACTATGAAGAAATATAAAGTTGCCAAAACAAGTGGCAACTAAAACCGAGTTTCCTAGCAAAAGTTATTAGCGATCTAAATATTACTATAAATGGCAAAATAGGCCTTTTGGAAGGCTAAACAGCATCGAACGGCCGAAAAGTATCGTTGATATCTTCCAAAGGATATGGGTATTGATCAGTGGGCTGTTTCGCTTCAACCCTACGGCCCACGGGTCATTCTATCATTGTCGCCCCACCTCCAGTTTGGTTTGGACTGTAGTCGGTCCATTCACTTAAGGAACGTGGACGCAACCGCTCTATGTCAAAAACAATTTTTGATGGTGAAATTAAAAACAGTGGAAGAACGGTGAATGTTTAGCGGTGGGGCAAACCTTCTGTTATTTTTCTTCTGAATTTGTCAATCGACCATGTCTGCGTCACTATATCCACTGGTTATCTTGGTGGGTGAGCTAAGTAGCTAACTGCTATTATTGAAGACTGTAAACAATATAAAGGCCAGAAGGACATTTTCCCGAGATGGTTGGTTCAAAAATTTATTAAAAGCCAAAATGTACGAGTTTTCTATTGGCTTCTGATGCTATGGATATATTCACTTTAAATGACAAGTACAGAGACAATAGATATTCTATCCACCTAAATTAACCAAGCCACCCGATCGAGTTCGAGCTCGTGTTCTTTTGCTAAAAATTTGTTTAAGATTGATTTGTTAATGTAACAAATCAAACTTGAACATTCTTTTAAAGTTCATTCAGGTTTCAAACCAAGCTGTCGAGAAAAAAAAAGAGCGAGTTTCAAACCAAGTTCGAACAAACTACATACTCATGGGTTACCCCAGTGGTTCAGGCAGATATTCAGGCTTTGGGAGTACTCCTCAAAGTCTGGGGTTCGATTCCCCAGATGGTGAATACCCTGAAATAAGTGGGGGGCTGTGACTTGATGTGGCTGTGCTAGCTCCCCCGGAAGTTTGGGTTGTGCAATCAGATCCATTTAGTGGTCTGGCTGTAGGGTTGTTCGTTCGTTTACCAAAAAAAAAAAAATTTCAAACAAGCTATTAATCGGTTCATTTGACTTATGATGCAGTATAAAAATTCGAGCTACTTGATGTGGGCTTATCTCTATGGCTTGATTAAAGCTCGTTTGATTTCAAATCAAGCTCGAAAAAGATACTAATTGGCTTGATTCAAGCTACTGATCGGCTCATTGTATAAGCAAATTAAGCTCAAACATACTATTGAAGCTCATTAAATTTTCAAACCAAGCTTGATCAATCACCTGCTGGGCTCGTTTGGCTCGTATACCACCCCTATATCCACCTCATTAAATTACATGTTACAAAAGGAAAAACGAAACGAAACGACGATAAAATGCTTTAATTTGCTATCAAAGTAATGAGAGAGGAAAACGCAGATCGATTACTTTCACTTTTATCCCCCCAACGATTCAAAATTTTGCTTAATTACTTTGTCCCTCAATTCCACCTAATTCCTCTGTAACGCCCCGATTTTTCGGGAGTAAAATAAAATAATTTTCTTAAGAAAATTTGCTAAATAAATAAAAACTTCTAGATTAAAGTTTAGCTAATACAATCTCAGGAAATTTACTGATTCAAAATACATTAACTTCAGAACTGACTCTAGGCTTGATACGAATCCCGAGCATACTCAATTTCCGTTCTTGATATTCTTTTTGTGTCGAACTGCATCATCATTAAATCCCCTCCATTGAATCCTGCGCCTACTGGCAAATTGATCGCCGAAGCAAATGATATGCCAGGATACAGACGTATCCGTGAGTGATAAATCACCCAGTAGAATAATCCAACCCAACTACCCCTCTTACTTTACAACTAACAAATAATCGGATAATAAAGATGCGACAAGTAAAACAGAGATTTTTCCATATAAACCAGTTATTATTATCCATTAACCTAATGTTAAATTTAAGATCTCTCCACGAGATCTTTCCTCCCCCAACCGCTAGCCATGCTTGGTCTCATGAGATCACTTCCCTTTGCTGTCGCAGATACACCTAAGTTATATACCGAGTGTGCACCCCAATAATTACAACAAGGGGAAAGTTTATCATACCTGAACCACAACTAGGGTTCGCCTATTTTATACACCACTTCACAATCATCACTGGACACATGCCAGTTTATCAATTCATCACTGGACACTCGCCAGTTTCAATCTCATCACAAATCTCATCATATCTCAAAATCACGTCTGCAGACAATCTAAAAATAAATCTTTCCAATTCATCCATTACCTAGCATCATCTAGGTGAATTCTATTCGCATACCACCTCATATCTCTAGGGTCCAATCTAACATATCAAGCAAGAGTTTGAATAATATGCATATTACCAAAATAATAATTGAAATAAACAAACAACAAGCGAGGCAATCACGTAACTTTTTATGAACGAGCCGTTACCCTTAGTCTTGTATGGTCAAAAGTTAATAACAATACAAAAAACTTTTTTAATAAATAAATAAATAAATAATTTTATTCAAATATTAGTCAATCTATGCTTTTATTAGTCGATTTATGAAGTTAAATTACCATATTAGTGATAATATAACAGTGGGTCAAAACTGTACAGTTAACCATCTCAGGTTTAAAACAGTAATTTGTAAATAACGTATCATTAAATTTTGGACCAAAACAATACATTCAATAGCCCAAAGGGGTTAACTGTATTTTTAGTGTTAATTTTCAAAAAACAATACGTCCAGGAACAGTGGGTTTTCGAAAAACAGGAGAAAAACGTCGGACTATATGATTTCGATTCGTGGGTTCGATTTTAGCAATTGAAACTTGTTAAAAATCCTCATGTAAAGAGTACATATACTTAGGAAGAAGTAGGAGAAGGATTAATCTACCTTTAATCCGAACAAAACGATTCGGTGGAGTCTGGTGGGTTTTTGTTTGGCAGCGAAAGATCGATATTCTAGCAGCAATTTTGAACTGGAATAACTTGACCAAACCTCTACTGTTTTGGACGATTCTTGTGTCTAACGCGAAGATCTTGAAACGCCCTATAACTTTTGTGAAGAGGTCGAAGCCCGAAAACCATTCGAACTAGAAGAAAAGTGAGAGTTTTCATAAGTCCTGTTTGTTGTCTGAAAACAGAAATCAGAGAATTTCACTGATCTTTGGACAGCGATAACTCTATCAATCCTTGACCTTTTTGGGTGATTTTTAGGTCAAAATCGAAGCTCTCGACGCCCTCTACAATATTCGTGAAGAAACTTAGGCCTAAAAACGAAAGCAACTAGGAATAAACAGGCCGTGAACAGAGGGACGTGATATGGACGAAAATTAAAAGGGTGTAATTCCTCTTTTCTTGTTTCTGTTTATGTAGTGGACTAGGAGTGTTGTATTGTAAGAGAGGAGTAGGGATTGGGGATAAGTATGGAGGTGGCGGAATGCAGAATGCAGAAGGAGAGAGATATAGTTTAAGGAGAGTTTGAAGGGGAGTGGAAGATTGGTTTTGATAAAATTTTGGTTAAATAGGATAAGAGATGAGTATGGATACTTATATAGCTAAAGTATAAATATATATCCTATATAAGTGTGAAAATAATATCAATTATACACATAATAATGTATAATTAATAATTCAATCTAATTAGTTATTGAATTACTAATTTAACAATATAAATTTTTTTTTAAAAAAGGGCAAAAAAAATCTGGGTCGTTACACCCTCGGCTATCGAGTTGAATCGATAACAGCAGCCTAAATTATGGACTTGATCAACTGTCCTCAGATCTGTGAACAAGACTTCAGTCCATCAAATTTCGGAGGCAATTGACACAGTTGTTCATTCAGCTGATCGATACAAGATTGATCTTATATATCGCGCGCGCACTTGTTGAATTCATCCATAATTTCCTCATCTCCTAACCAAAATTTTCTGGGTTTGGGTCTGTATTTGGCGTCAACTTGTGAGTGAATTTTGTTAGTATGTTTTCCTAACGAAAATTTCGTCATCCAACTAATTTAGACCAGGGTTTGAGTCCTGTCGTAGGCATTCATGGGTCTAGGGCTCCCTTTTGTAGACTAACTTACTAACCCCCCGCTAACCCCTCATTGATGTATACAATATTGGCAAAAAAAAAAAAAACCAATTTTTTAATTTTTTTTTTTAAGTTAGCTTGAACAACAAAGTGATTCAACCTTGATGATTTTAGGATTAATTTGTCCTAGTAAGAGTTGCTTATTACCTGCAAATAAGGAATTTAATTTTGGTCAAACTAGAGTGACTCGTGAAGTTAAAGCAAAAGACTCCAGCTGTTTCAACTAGTACTAAAAATGTACATGTAGCAATGTAGGGTAGGGTACGACATTTGATTCTTCAATATGTGTAAAATGAATTAGGCTTTCCTGACTGATATTAAATACTACTGTGGTACTATAAACCTGATTTATATTTATTGGCTCTTAATCATATACCTGAGATTAGGTAACCAGTTAGCTTCATTTCGAATACTATACTTTGGGTCCCATGCACTCCCCAACGACTAAAATACTAAGGTTCGTTTCGGTTTCTTAAAAAAAAAAACTTTTAAAAAGAAAAAAAGAGAGAGGTAATTTCATGGTCAAAAATCATGTGTTTACGCAAATAATTTTTTTACTAATATAGATCTTGTTTGATAGATTTCATTGAGATCTTTTAAATTGTACAAAAAAATTAAAATATTATTTTTTATTTTTATTATATCTAAATTTAAAATTACATTCTTTTAAAAAAAAAATTTAGAAAGAAAGCAGAACGGAGCCTAAGAGACTTCACATGACAAAACCTAATTAGCCACATGTATGATCCTTCAAAATATTCTTGCTCTCTCTCTCTCTCCAAAAAAGCATAGATGTTGATTTGGCTATGTATCCAGAAAATACAGTATGTGTAAAACGAAACAACCATTTTCTAATTAAACACCCTAAAAGAAGGATTCAAGACGGGTTTTCCAAGATTATAAATAAAGTCGAGCTCTAATGGTATTGGTGGTCTACTAATAAAGCACACGAGCTTGGCCAAACTCTATTAAGTTACGACGCCTTCAATGAGTAAAATAAAAATAACAATTCAACCCCTTTCAATTAAGTAAGACTTTTCAAACCTGAGATTCCTTCAAGTTTCTTCAGTTTCCGCAACATTTTTTAATTAAAGAATTTAAGTACTAATTAAACGAGTAGTTTACTGGCTTAGTATTAATCAATTAATTAAAGGGCCCAATGCTTTCTTAATTCCAACACCAAAGCATAATACTGATGAGACGAAGATTACTATAATAATCATCAATGTTTGACATGCGTTTCACACTCTTATTACTTGCCCTCTTTTTTAAAACCCAGGTGTCTGGACCGACCAGTTTACGCGCAGCTCGACTAATTTTGAGGATCTAATTCCACTGTTTTACTAATTGCAGGGAATCCAATTAGAGCTAAAGCTCCATGTTGACTGGCCCCAAAAGAGTTATAGCACCTGAGATGTTTTGTACTTAAGACCTTAATTAGGAGAGAGCAGACCCGTTCCGCTAAGTTTCTTATTTTTCAAGTACTTATTTTTTGCTTTACGAAACATATTATTCTCTCATAATATATCATATTTAATTTAGAAATAAGTACTTATTTCTCTTAGCAGAACGAGACTAAGTCGTCCTAGGTCTTGACCACTGTGCCAATTCCTTAAGATTTTATTACATGCTTATTTATTGTCTTTCAACTCTCTGCCATAAACAAAACCGTTGAGCAATGTTTGCATCGGTTGCTTGGTTTTCTTTCTTTTACTTTTTATTGATAGGGATGGCTAGGTAGCTTTCGATTTGGCTATGGCTTTTGATTTTGATTTGGAATCAAATAAGATTTAAACCTAATTACCAAAATATCAACACTTTTTTTTTTTGTGTACATTGGGATAACCAACTTTATGAGTGGTTAGGATGAAATTGATCAATTTTTTCAATCTAAAATATTATCCGGTTATTGAAACTAATAACCTCTATGTGTACGTTATTGAGATTAGTAAGATGGCTTACCCAAACAAATCGTAGAAATCATGTTATTAGTATGTATGTTCAGTAGTGGTAGGAATACTAACTTATCCGGACACAGATTTTGACGTAGGATCTCATTGTGCATTCATGCATGAAACCCCACCGGACGACGCCGAACGAGTCAGTGTCCAGAAGGGTCTTGCTAAGTCCCTTATAGTGAAGATGTAGGAAATTTGATTCTAGTTACACCGCTCTTTAGCTTTCTCGTAATGCCTTCACAAACGCTAACGTGCAAGCGACGAATTTTGTCACTATTTTAGTAACACCACTCTATAATCGCTACTCTATGATTTTATCATTCCGAACTCCAAATAGTTAACTCTATCTTATTGATCAAGTTCGATTGGTGTGGATGGTTTCATTCATTCTAGGTCCAAAGCCTACTAATTAATCAAACAAGGTCTCAATCCAGCCAGACCGTGATCATCAAGGATCGATGCACTATTAATTTAATTATGTTAGCTTCGTTTCTTCTGTTTCCTTCTCTTTTGTTCCGCGTAATTGTAATAGGGTGGTGACACCCAAACATGCATGGGATGAGACATCACTACGATCGAATTTTCCTACAGAGAGAGAATCAAGTTAGACCTCGAGAAAGTTAGGAATGAATATTGCCCTTAATTACCTTATGTCGAGCAATGGGCCAATGGCATGGCAAAAAGAAGAAGAATCCTTCTTCCAAATACATAAATAAAAAGTAAAAACAAGGGCACTCTTGGCTTTTTCCTCTCCGCTCACCACCTCAAAAAACTATGTTCACAAATATTAAAGAGGAATTTTAGTTAAATCTGTGGACTTTTTTTACAACTTTTACCCAATTAGGCGTAGATCTTTTTCTGTCTAGTAATCAAAATACAGATCCTTAAATAACACATCCCCCATGGATTTTTTTTAATCTTGATTAAAAAAATGTAGCTTTGCTCGATTACTCTTTCAACCATAATTTCTAAATATCCTTTTTTTTAAAAGTCAGTTTACATTTTCTTTGACAAAATTGCTTGTTTTAATGTCCCTAAATTTTATTTTACAAAAAAATCCTTTTAGGATCCCTTTGACCTAACTTCTTCCAAACTTTTTGGCACGATTTTTTGTTATATTCTCCTATTTTTTGTTAAATTTAGGTCAAATTTTTACCTAACGTCCTTCATCTCAATGGCAGGAATTGAAAAAGTATAAAAATATTAGCAAAATTTGAAAAAAGTCCATATAGAATGACCAAAAAGGACTAAAAGACTGTCTTTTTCATATAGATTGCCTTTTTAAAAGCGAAAAAAAAAAGCCGCTATTTGATGTTTGATAAAGCTGAAAACTGAAATTGTAAGCTGAAAAATTAAATATTGAAGCTGAGTGATGAATTTTTAAAGAGAAAAAGTTGTTTGATAAATATATTATGCGATGAATAAAAGAAATGATGAGTTAATTTTATTATTGGCCTCCATGTACTTTGTAGTAGTGGTGGAGTGCTGATTGGGTGGGGGGGTGGGGTGGTGGTGGCGGCGTCAGTGGTAATGGTTTAGTGGTGGAGGTGAAATGATGGTGGTAGTGGTAACGGAGGTAGAGTGGCGACAGTGATGGCGGTGATGGTGGAGTAGTGGTGGTGATAGTGATGGAGTAGAGGTGATAGTAGTGATGACGGTGGTGAGACTGATGGAAGTGATGGTAGCAGTGGGGTGGTAGCTAGTAGTGGCAGTATTTATAGTAGCAGTGGTGGTAGTGACAACCAGAGTGGTGGTGGTGACAATGGTGACGTGGAAAGTTAGTGGTGGAGGAGGGAAGACTTGAATTCAATTACTCAGAAAAAATACTTAGTTTTATTAACTTTTTAGCATACATCAAGAGACACTTAGGCCCCGTTCCAGAAACCTTCTTAAAAAATAAGCAGTTTATTTCACATTTTCAAACTAAAAAATAATGTAAATGAAAAATAAATTTTTAATTTTTTTTGCACCGTATTAAAGATCTTGATGAAATTTATTGAATAAGATCCATATTAGTAGAAAAATTATTTGCGTAAACACATTATTTTTGAGCTTGAAATTGCCTTCTTAAAAAATAAGTACTTATTTTACGTTCCGGAACGAGGCCTTAATCTTTTAAGCAATGTCAAATGTAATTATCAAATCTTTTTAGTCACTTTAATACTTAGGGAGTGTTTCCGGTAATGAATAAGTTTTTGAGAAATGTCAAGTTATTTTTGTTACATATGTGAGTGAAAAAATTGTTGAGTTGGTCAAAAAAAATTTGTTAGTGAAAATAAGTTGTTAAAATGCGTAAAGTTTTGAGTATATTTTGTTAATGAAAACAGGGTCTTAATTCATGCAATTTCAAGTGCTGAGTTTGAATTATAAAAAAATCTACTGATTAAGGCCTAAAATTTAGAAATTCTATTTTTGGAAAGAGCTGAAACTTAAAAGTTTGCTCTTTCTTAATCTCGCAAGTTTCAAACTACTGTATTTTTTTGGGGATCATTCTATATGAAACTTTACTCTGAATTTCAATTTTTTAAGGTAGAGTCTGCACTAGGGATGGCAATGAGGAGGGTCGGGGGTGGATACCACTATCCCTGTCCATGATCCCCGAATTCAAATTCCTCCCCATCCCCTCCCCGATCCCCACCAGGGATTTATTTATTTTTACCCTCCATCCCCGCCCTAAAAAGGGGACAGGGATCCCTGCGGGGAATCGAGGATTCAAATATTCCAAAACTTTAAAAAAAAGTCACCTGCCATTACAAAAAAAACCAAATTCAAAAAAAAAAAAAAATTTAGACTGCCATTACAAACCAAATGCCAAGGAAAACAACCACAGTTCCTGTCATAGTACCATTACAAACCAAATTGAAATGAAAATAGTCACATATTTTGTAATGACCCGGATGTTTGCCCTTTTTTTTTTTTGAATAAAGAAATTATTTTTTTAATCAAAGAGTCTATAGTAATCGATTAATTATTTTAAAAGTGTAGTTAGATTAAACTAGAACCTAGATTAATTTTTTGTGATTACAATTAGTTTAGCTTATACATTATTAATTAGCTTGTAACTATGTATAAATGTGTCTATATATCTATAAAATAGATATTAGTAACTATCCCACAATTTTTGGAATTTGGATACCCATCTCTCACATGTCTCTCCCTCTATCTCTATCTTTTCACTTATCCATTCCCCTTCAAACTCTTCCCAAACTATATCTCTCTTTTCTCTCGCATTCCACCACCTCCATACTTATCCTCAAAACCCCCCTCCTCTCTCACAATACAGCACTCCTATTCCACTGCAAAAACAGAAGCAAGAAAAGAGGGATCACACAATTTCGTTTTTCGTCCATATCACGTACCTCTGTTCATAGCCTTTTTCTTCATTGTTGATGTCGTTTTTAGGCTTGAGTTTCTTCACGAATGTTGTAGAGGGGGTCAAGAGCTTCGATTTCAACCCATGAATCACCCAAAACGGTCAAAAATTGATAGAGTTATCGCCATTCAAAATTTGGTAAAATTCTCAAATTCTGTTTTCCAAGCAGATTCGGCGAATCTTCTAAATGTTCATTTTGCTCCTACTTAGAGTGGTTTTCGGGCTTAGACTTTTTCACGAAAGTTGTAGAGCGTTTCAAGATCTTCGGGTTATATCACTACAAGAAATTGTGTTGTTTGCGACCAAGAAGAAGGTTGCAAAAAGTCATCATTTTGGTCGCAAATTGATACAACGACCAAAAGGTGTGGTCACCAAGCTAGTCATTATAAGCCAGTCGTGTTTGAAATTTCTTGACCAAACTACGATGTGGTCGCAATATGTTCCACATTAGGCAACCACATGAATCCAGTCACAATAAGATTATGATTTTGTGACTAACATTTGGTCGTAAAAAGAAGTAAAATGTGGTCGCCAAATACAAGTTCTGGTCGCAAAAAGAGTCCATTAGACATCAGAAAAACGTGTTTGAGTGACTCAATAGCTAGTCGCGGAATATATTTAATTTTGTCGCAAAAAAAGTCCTTGGAATTCACATCTACTTGTTTTGATAACTAGAGAGTTTGGTCGCAAAAACATTTTCGTTCTTTCTTTCTTTTTTTTCTTTTTTTACGATAGATTGCATTGATCGCAAAATTAATTTTCTCGCAAATATCTTTTGTAACTACAACTAGCTTGTATTTCAAAAACATCCAGGAATCAAATAGGTAGTCAAAACAACATTAACAAAAAAAATCCTTGACAACATTAATAACCACATAATATGTTTCTCAAAAGCAACAATAATTAACCATCTCAAAAACAACAAATCCCACAACCCTACTTGTTTTCCAACATGTGTTTAGTTACACCACATCCAAAACTATAAATATTAGGTAAAGTCCATGATAAAGTAGCAAAAACAGACTTCAAACTCCAAGCTCTAACCAAGTCCAAATTGAAGTAGTTATGAACGTCTGTAAAAAGTGACTCCATACTCCATTCTGCCAAAAAAAAATCTTCATAGTCCATCTGCAAAGTTCAAAATGTGGTTAGAGAGATGGTTAAAGTCAATTGGAGTTGCAAGGTAATAAAAGTAGCGAGCCACTTTTGAAGGAATCCAAATGCAGCAATAGTCCAATGTCATAATATTATCCAAAAAATGCCATAATTTCAATATCATCATAGTTTGGATACATAATCTATGTAAATCCAAAAGCATGCAACGCTTCAAAAATTGCAGAAATATCAACCATATAAGTGTGGAAATGATTAGGATGTAGCATTGAGTATTCACAATTATCCAATGAGTATCAGTACCAGACACGGATACACTACAAATATTATTCACCCTCGAAGTAGTTTTGGATTGAATAACCTTTTTTTTTTTTTTATCGGCCACAGAGCATATAGTTAATATCGTCTTACCACCTATTTCAACATATCATCAAACTACAACATTCAAAACTAAATAGTCAAGGTACTTCATTCAATTTTTTAAAGTTCTCTACAGAATCTAATAGTCAAGATGTGCTATTCTTCAATAACCACAAAAAGCTTATCCTGAACATTATCAACTTCCAAAGCAATGCAGTTGTATCTTCAGACAAACATAAGCTAAACTTCCCTCTTCCAACTGCTATATCATTGTTACATATTAGAAAACGAGGTTAGAACCATACCAGGAAATGCCGTAGGAGCACCAACACTACTTATAATTCCTTATTGGTATCACCAGTAATCCACTACTCAAAACCCCTACAACATTTCCCAATACCAATATCAAAAATGAGATAATAAACATCAAGAAGCCACATGTGAGCTTCAAAAAGGACAATCCCACAATTCCTCACTCAAACAATCAATAAAGTGTATATAAATAGACTCAGAAGCATCCTTAATGGCATTCGCTATTACATAGGGCCCTAATTGCCTCACTGACAAAGCAGTAATGTAAAACCAGCCTATTATCCAATAAATAGACTACTGCTTAAGGCATGTCACAAGATTAAAAGTTGCTAACATTTTTGGGCTGCTGGTATACCCTCAGTTTCTCAAAACCAGCCAGCTAGTATATATAAGAGATTTTGTGAAAACCAACTGCAAATTGAAATGAACCTGCATTGGTGACCGATGAAAATGATCCAGCACACAGTCTAAAAAAGACAACCCCAACAATCATGGACATAGGAATTCAAGTACAAATTACCGTGCTACCAGGTGGTCTCTTATTGGACAACTAGACAGAAGCAGAAGCTTCGACTTAGTGGTTATGGAGATTCTTCCAGCAAGGAATATGCATCAGTGGAAGCTCAATTCCTCCAGGCAGTAGTCATTTTCACACATGCAAAACTATTCCCACAGGTTTCACATGTGCATCTTTCTGCAGTCTTCAGCATTGCATAAAAAGAACATAGTGAAGATATCCAATTTTACTAGACATGTATAAATATATCTAATCTTGCAGATATGAAAACATGACAAACTTAAACTTTTTATAAAATAGACTAAAAGGCAGCATCTTCAACATAATAATTGATGCCGATGAATTCTGATCTATAAAGCAACATGATTATGTCTGTTATTCCACTTCAATTCACTTCTAATAAGAGCAAAATAAGAAGCACCACATATAAAGCAGGCCTACACAATGTGAGCAAAAACACAGTTTTAAACGTGTTCTTAATGTGTTTCAAGAGTATCCCTCGTGCATCCGAGTAGAAAAACTAGATACGTATTTAGTCTTGTTAGACACATTTCGGAGAGTGTCGATGGACACATGAGGTTGGTCGACGTATTCGTGCTTCTTAGCTTGTCATAAGTTCCCTGAGAACTGAACATTCAATTACAAACTCAACACAAGAGAGAGAGAAAGAGAGATGAAAGGGGTGGTTGTAAGTACAGGAGATGAAAAGGGGTTGAGAAGAAGGAAATTGTTCTTCCCTAACTGTGTTGTCTTTTCTCTATCTTTTTTTTTTAGACTTTGTGACGCATAGCGGGAGAATTTGGGAAGAGATTTCTCTCAGCCCGCAATTTTGAAAAAAAGAAAGGTAAATACAAATTTTGGTGTATATATATAGGCTATGAACTCATTCATGATGTAGCCTCAATTCCTTCTTAGTTAAGGGGGGACACTTATCTCATCTCTTGCTAACTCAATTCCTTCTTAGAATTTAAAGGCAATTACCAACTCAATTTTTACCGTGGTTGATCTGATCCATTAGGATTTCACGTCTCACTGATTTCATTGTTGTCACGAAAAACGAAGATCATTGAATGTCGGCGACCGCTTGATCTGACAACATTTGATGCATCTCGAGACATTAAAGTATTAGATTGTAATATTCGACTCCCATCTGAGATTTTTTTCCTGATCGGAACCGTCCATATTTTACATATCATGGAGTACATCATTTGTACCAAAAAATGAAGTTAATCGGGTATCATTATACACTTGATCGGACGGAAAAACTCGTTTTGTTTATTTTAAATTGTACCTCGATAAAAAAGCTTTTTAAACCTGATCGAGACAAATTCTTACAAGAATATTATAATCATCAAGGAAAACAAAATCAACGGTTTGGATCGTTGAAATTGTGTCGTGATTGAATGACTACCAAACGTTCAAGTACAACACAAGACTTAATTTATTAACAATTGCATTGAACATATAGAATTTAAAGATCATTACCAACTCAATTTTTAAAGTGATCGATCTGTACCGTTAGGATTCCATATCTCACTAATTCCATCGTTGTCACCAAAATCAGTGATCATCGGATATCGACGACCATTTGATCGGACAATATTTGATGCATCCCAAGACATTTAAGTATTAGATTACAAGACCCAACCCCACCAGAGTCTTTATTTTACGATCCGAACCGTCTATCTTATACATATTATGGAGTTCATCAATGTTACAAAGAATGAAGTTGATCGGGTATCGTTACACATTTGATTGAATGATAATTATCATTCAAAAAACAAATTGCGTCCCAATCAAGGAGTTTTTTAAATCCGGTTGAGTCAAATATTTACGATAATGATTTAATCAATAAGTACAATGAAATCAATGATCTCGATTGTTAAAATAGTTTTATCTTATTGAGATCTGCTAATCGTATCGATGTATAACATATAATCTGGTAATACTTTAATGTACTGTGGAAAGACATTAAAACGATGTAGTGTTTATTTACTGAACCATCGGTGACCAAAATTGGTAGTCGCCAAGTGCATGACCAAAAAATTTGAACAGCGCGCCCATTTATTCGGTCTCAAAAAGCTCTGCTATGTACATGTAGTGACTTGACATTTGGTCCCAAAATAGGAATGATTTTGCGACTAGAGCATCCTAGTCGCTCAAACATTTAATACAGAGGAGTATAAAGCAACCAGCTTCTTCTTGGTCGGAAAATAATCATATGTTGGTCGCAATACTTATTCATTCAACTCTTTCATGTGACAAAATATATTTTGGTCGTTAAATGAATTAGAGTTTGGTTGGTAAAAGTTTTCCCGCCAGCGGTAAAGTTGGGCACCAAAGAATAGGTGACTCGTATTTACCAACCAACACATTGGGTCGCTTGTTGGAAGAACTTTCCTCTTTTTGCGACCAACGAAGCTCTTAGTCGCAAGAACCACAGCAAAAGAGACCCAGATTTTGTTGGTCGCAAAAAGTTGGTTGCAAAGAACACAATTTGTTGTAGTGTATACAAGAATCATCGAAAACGGCAGATTTTTGGTCAAGTTATTCCAGCCCTAAGTTGTTGCTAGAATATCGATCTTTCGCCGCCAAACGAAAATCCATCGGACTCCACCGAATCATTTTGTCCGGATTAAAGGTAGTATAATCGCTACTCCATTTCCTCCTAAGTATATTAATGTACTAAGATGTTAGTTTTTAAGGTTAGAATCGAAATTGAAATCGAATGAATGAAACCCAAGTTTTCCGAAAACTAGTTGTTCACTGTTCATAGGCGTGGTTACCATCCAAAATTTTTGTACTGTTCATACGAGTTGGCTTTTAAAAAAATGACACCTAAATTACAGCTTTCCCCTTTGTCTATTTAAGGTACTTCGATAACATATTAAAATTAGCCCCTGAAATTTATTAAGATTATGTTTCAGCCCTAATTGTTAATAATATGTTTTGGACAGTAATATCCTAGATTAGTCAATGTCCTCATTTTTAATCAAATGAGTCATGAAAGCTACTAAATTACTATTTTACCTAGTCTGGAAAAAAGAACCAAGTAAATAGGATTTGCCAATGCATAAAATTGCACCTTTAGATTGTTACACTGTAAGTTACTGTAATGGATTCAAATTATGTGGCTCAATAATTATACTTGAGACCTAAAAGGGTACCCTAGTACATTATCAAAGCTAAGCCTACGAAATTGCTAATGGTACCTTTGAAATTAATAAAAATTATAACTAACTTACTTGTTCAACAAACCTTAAGGGCATCGGCCCAATCATAAAACTCTATGTGTTTTACTTACTCTCACCATATCAATTGTCATGGTTGATTTTATATTGAAATGTATTTTGTTTATTAATAATGTTGTTATGTATTTCTTATTGTTGTACTTGTTAGATTGGACTTGGATTCCTGGGATGGTTTCGAGTAGTGGACATATAGACGTGGATAAGTAAATGATAAAATGGTAAAATTGATTGAGGATGTTGGGTGCCAGTAAATGACCCTAGTACGGTAAAATATTTTTAGTTGAGTTGGGGAACGATAAAGGACCCTAATACGGTAAAGTATTCAGAGTGTGTGGAGGACGGTAAAGGACTCCGGGTACAGTATTTCGAATATGGTAAAAGATCCTAAATACGGTACAGTACCCAGTGTGTGTGTGGAGGACGGTAAAGGACTCCGGGTACAGTATTTGGGATACGATAAAGGATCCTAAATACGGAACAGTACCCAGTGTGTGTGTGTGGAGGACGGTAAAGAACTCCGGATACAATATTTTGGGAAACGGTAAAGGATCCTTGAATACGGTATAGTACCCATTGTGTAGATTATGGGTATGGTAAAGTACCCAGTGTGTAGAGTTGGGAGACGATAAAGAATCCTAACAATGAGATAGTATGACCTCTAATGCTGAGTTGTCATGGTGAGCTGTTCATTTATTATGGTTGTAAGCGAATCCAGATTGGATACATAATTTAGCAGTATTCGCTTAGAACCCTGGTGCAGGACAAATAAAGGGAGAGTTATTCCATGAAACGGTCAAAGTTGGTGGATGTGGGAGGAAAGGATCTCGTTGAGAGAATTCTTAGATTTCATGTAAGTTAATGGATAGTAAATAAAAAGACGATGCGCTATTATTTTATACCATTTGTATATTATCAATTGTTATATTGTTGAACTGCTAATTATAGAGTAAGGGTTGGTAGGGTTAGAATTATTTTACTAGGTGAATTATCACTCACGGATACGTTTGTATCCTGGTAAATCGGTTGATTTGGCGATCAATTTGCCAGAGGGTGCAGGATATCAGGAGACCGAAGAACAGGATCCTCTACAAGTTGATCAGTACCAGGGTGAGGACCTCCCAGCTGAAGAAGGGGAGTCTGTCGAGTTTTGGATGTCTTACCCTTAGAAGCTCTGTTAGTTTGAAATACTGTTATTTGAATTTCCAAAGATGTTATCACATTAGTCAAATTTTGTTTTATTTTTGGGGTTGTAAGATAATTAAGAATTTTTCACTTTAGTATTTGAGATTTTCGCTGCTAAACTCTGTTTAATAAAATTTCATATCTTAAATCGGTCTTATGAATTATTAAATCCATTAAAACGGATTTAATTAACGTGTCCGGAAAATCGGGACATTACATATCTGCTGCCATAGTGCCATTACAAATTAAATTTAAATTAAAACAGTCATATAGCTGCTGCCATAGTACATTACAAATCAAATTGAAATTAAGTTGATTTCTTATCCATAACAGCAAACCGTTAGGATTCAAAGAGAACAACTTTAGTCTGAAGACTTCTGAAGCTTGGAACAAGAACACGAGCAAGAATGAGATGTAGAGTCGTAGAGATGGTGGAGAAGGGGGATCTTGTGTGCGTTAGTGTGTGTGGGTGAGACTGTGAAAGACTCAGAGATTGTGAGTCAAGGTAGATAGAGAGAGAGGGAGAGAGAGAGAGGACTAGGGGAACCCTAACTTATGTATATATATAGTAAGCTAATGACAGTGGCATAAATAAATGAAACTTTAACTTCTTAATTCTTATGTATATATATAACGGGAATTCGGGGCGGGGCGGGGCGGGGACTAACTCATATCCACCCCTACCTGTTCTTCATTTTTTTTAAAAAATTATCTAATACCCTACCCGATTTTTAAATAATTTCTGAATTTCTTATCCATTTGCGACGGGAAACGGATCGAATTGAATTGGATCGGATCAGCCGAAATTGCCAACCTTGGACTCGGCACGAATGAATGATTGATAGAAGAGGACAAAGGAGCGAATATGGACCGAGACCGAGTCTCCCATCCGTTACACTATTCACTTCCCCAGCCTCTTTCCTATTCATCAGTCAAAATACGCACAACGCGTTGAACTTGGACCCCACTTCCCCCACTCCACGCCTCTCCAAAAGTTCTCTCTCACTGTGTCTACATACGCACTACTTTCTCTCTCATCAGTTATTCAATCCCGCAAATACACGTCTTCCACTCTCCCTCCCTCCCTTTCCAAGCAACATCTCCACATCTCCTTCCCCCCCCCATATAAAACTAAACTACCCGCTCCTCCCCACAAACCCACAAAACAACACCAATCCCTCCTCTCTCTCTCTCTCTCTCTCCCTCTCTCTCTCTCTCTCTCAGATCGGACTCGCAAGTCCTGGCCTGTTCGTGGAACGATCGACTTACCTGTGGACAGAAAAACGAAACCGCACGAAAACCATGTCTGTCGGCGACTTTGACCCGAACCCCAAACCCAAACCCGTTGTGATCCGAGAGGTCTGGTCCACCAACCTCGAGTCCGAATTCGACCTCATCCGCAACCTCATCGACCGCTACCCTTACATCTCCATGGACACCGAGTTCCCCGGCGTCGTCTTCCGTCCCACCGCCACCGCCCTCAACCACCACCAGCAGCGCCGCCGCCTGGAACCTTCCGACCACTACAAGCTCCTGAAATCCAACGTCGACGCCTTGAACCTCATCCAGGTGGGCCTCACCCTCTCCGACTCCTCCGGAAACCTCCCCGACCTCGACGGCACCACCGCCTGCATCTGGGAATTTAACTTCAGAGACTTTGACGTCGCGCGTGACCCCTACGCGGTCGATTCCATTGACTTATTGCGTCGTCAGGGGATCGATTTCGACAAGAACCGATCCGACGGGGTTGACTCGGCCAGGTTCGCCGAGTTGATGATGTCGTCGGGGCTGGTCTGCAACGACTCGGTGAGCTGGGTGACGTTTCACAGCGCGTACGACTTCGGTTACCTCGTGAAGATCCTCACGCGCCGCGAGTTGCCGGGCGGGCTGGAGGAGTTTTTGGGGATCCTGAGGGTGTTTTTCGGAAACAACGTTTACGACGTGAAGCACTTGATGCGGTTCTGCCAGAGCTTGTTCGGGGGGTTGGACCGGGTGGCGAGGACGCTGGAGGTGAGCCGGGCGGTCGGGAAGTGCCACCAGGCCGGTTCGGACAGCCTGCTGACGTGGCATGCGTTCCAGAAGATGAGGGATTTGTACTTTGTGGAGAACGGGCCGGAGAAACACGCCGGCGTTTTGTACGGATTGGAGGTTTTCTGAGAAGTGAAAATATATATATATTCGATTTATTTAATTCTTTTGGCACAATTGTCTAAGGTGAATTTTGTAAATTAAGTTGGCTATAATATCAGAATATTGAATTGAAATCATCCGAGAAAATGTTTCCTATGATCTCGAACAGAGACCACGCGAGAACAAAACCATAGCGATACCAGCAACATTATTAGTTGAATCACGATTAACAAGAATTCATATTGGGGCGACTAAAAATTAGTATATGGTGGGAGTTAATGAGTTATGGGAGATAAAAATGCGATCGACCACCCAAATTAAACAATGGTTCAATGTATACGAATAAATTAACTAAGATAGGGGTTAGATTTTGATAAATAGAGAGTATCTTTTGAGGCAAAATAATTTAGGTCGAAGGTTGTAGTACATAAATTATCGGGCTACATGATAAGTGTCCAATCTAATCCGATTTGCTATTGTGATACTAGGTAAAATAGTTGTGAGCGCTGCTCTTCAGTCTCCACAGGTGGTTCAAACTAAGACAAGGTCACATGTAGGACCACAAATATGATTTGAGTAAACCGATACTTAACTTTGGAGTATTAACTAGTGGGTGTTCATTCATGTTAGAATGAGTATTACTGAAAAATGTTTCACGATGAAAGTATGGCGAAACTGTTTTCCAGACAGAAATAATAAACATATTTTACATGTTGCGGCTTTTATATCAACCCGTACACTTAAGTATGCATGAGCTTGGAGCCAGCGTCGAAGTTATGGTATGAAGTAATGGTCACCACTTCTCTTCTTCGTTGGCTCTAAGTGCAGTGAAGTTACACCCGAAAGGCTTTGTGGCCGTGTTCTAACCCGTACACCTAAATATGCGTGAGCCTGGAGCTAGCGTCGAATTTATGGCATGAAGTAAAAAGTCACCACTCCTATTCTTCGTTGGCTCTAAGTGCAGTGAAGTCACACCCGAAAAACTCTATGGCCGTGTTCCAACAATGGATGCCTTCTTGTGCTCTTCTCTTACTTCGTCCCTCGCAAGGGAAGAAAACTCGATGCTAAACTCTTGATTGGAACTGAATTGAAGGAGACCAGCACGCGCGTTGACAATTCTGGTGGGCTAGCAGTACAGCTCGATCCGTATGGCAAAACTCACAAACTGCACGAGTAAAACATTGTACGTAAAGTTTGGGGGTCAACTGAGAGGTGTGGACTTGACTTGTGAGTTTGGAGGACTTGGCTATTGGCTATAAGAGCAAATTTATTAGGTGAGTTAAAAAGGAGAAAAAAAAAGGACAAAAGTTTTTCTGCAATAGATGAGGTAAACCCGTTGCTATTGTGCCTCCGGCTACAATTCTTCGGAATAACAAGCGAAAAATTGTTCAAAAGCCACTTAATTTTTTATTGTTTCCTCTCACTCTCCCTCTCTTCCCAAAAAAGAAAAAAGGAAATAAAAGTAATAATATTTTAATAGAGAATAGGTTAAATAGATAGTATTGGTGCAGTGTTGAAAGAAATATGAATAGATAAAATGAAAAAAATGCACTATTTACTAGCAGTTTACCTCACAGTTGGTAAACTTGCTCTAATGGTAGGTGGCCTTTTGTTTTTAGTTCAAGGTCGGTGTTCATGCAGATCCTCTAACCCAACCATGAGAGAGAGAGAGAGAGAGAGAGAGAGAGAGATTTTTGGCATCAATAAAAAAACTTCATAGATAGATAAAGAGTCAATACATGAGATAACATTTTTACAGCCCCAATAAACAAAAGCTAGTAAGAGATTACAAGCTAAAAACAGAGAACAAGCAGCATATACAAGGAAAGCAGCTCTCAAAGTAAAAGGTCCACTTGTGAAGAGTTTGAAGACTATTCATTGTCAAAGGGATAAGATATATATCGCCTTCGGAGTGAATTCTAGAAGTGCAACAAAACTTGCCAAATGATGTGCCTGATGAACTTTGATGCGCTCACCAAAGGTGATACTGCAAATGTGGACTAATTGAGTTAGAAAGCTGAAATCAAATAACAATGGGGCTGCAATTGCTAGAAACTCCTTAATGCTTCTCAACTATTGGAAATTAAAGAGAAGAGTCATTAGTATGAATATTGATATGAAGTATATGATTTTTAATAGTCCAACTCACTGCCTCATATAGAGATGATAGAGGCGCAGTCCCTTTGAGCATTGGAGCTTTTAAAAAAATAGCCCACAAGCCTGGAGTTAACCATAAAAATTACTCGCACACCTGATTTCTTGAGCTGTAAATTAGAAGCATTAGCACAATAGATATCCAAAACAGGATCTGCCTGAGAGCAAAGACAAGGATTGACATGGAAAGGATGCTGCCGTATGGGAAGGTGATGTAGGGAGGTGTGTTGGAATAGAAGAACGCGCAATAAGGACAATCACAAATAAGTATGAACTGGAGGTATTTTCTCTACGAATACACAATAATGAGATAAATCTCGTTTTTCATTAATCAATAAATAACTCCTTAGTCGTAAGGCTTACAACTTATTATATAGGCTGAGAACTCTAACCTTAATTGAACCCTAATTCTTGTAGAACAAGAAAACATAAAATAGGAAACTAATAAACTATAATTGGAAAACTGAATAGTCTAGAACACTTATTCCTAAAATTAAAACTCCCTAACAAAATTACTAAAACATAAAATACGAAAAACTAAATAATGCTATTTATTAAATAAATTTCAATTCCCATTCTGCATCATTCTCCCCAGCTTGAAGAAACTCGTCCTCGAGTTTATAAAGTTGGATCCGCCATAACTTGTCCGCATCAATTTTGTACCTCAAATTATTTTTTCGGACCCCAAACTGTAAAGATGAGTCTGAAAAAATAAAAGCAATATTGTTTGTCACAACTTGCTTTAAGTACGCAATCCAAACATTTTCCTTTACAATAACTTCAATATATTCCCAAAAATAATCCACGAATTGATTACTATGACAAGAAATTCATATCCAAGCTTTCAACTACGGTGTGCTTCACACGGTCCCAATCAGAAGGCTTTGGTGTAGAAAAACACTTGAATCAAGATACGTGGACATGGTTTTAATGACATTACCATTGATCTCACAATGTTTTTCATGCCCACAACTCCAATTGGTTGCTCATCCATCACAAGTTCTTCTTGTTTTGTACCACTACCCATATCAATCCAATATTTTTTTCTTCAGCCACTTCATTCTTGCCTCCCTCATTAAAATCATGATCTTCTTTTGTAGTAATGTAACGACCTTGATTTTTGGTAAATAAAAATTTCGTTTAATATTTAAATCTTATTTTAATTACTTGAATTTGCTATAAAAAAATTTCTTTTTAATTTTTATAATCCGTCATAATTAGATTTGAGACTTATAAAATTATATCTTTTACGCCAAGCAATCTAGTCATTTTCTAAAAATAAGTATGCTTAGAAAAACACTTGTATATTTTCCTAACGAATTAGATAAAATCTTTAAATTATATTTCTTGGCTAGAAATCCTACTTGGTAAGTAGAGTTAGTTTCCAACCGATTAGTTAGAGAAACCAGACCACTGATTCACCTAGTTACGTTACCCTAATCCTAATTGGACCTTTTAGACCATCTTTGAACCTTATGAACTCCTCCAAACCCTATAGGACCATTAGACCATAAAAGTAATCATTTTACTCTCATGACAAGTCATTTCAAATCCTAATTATTATTAATATTCCTTTACCCCTTGGTCCATAATTATTAGGGAAATTTTTATCTCCTGGTTAATAGACCTTTGACTTGTCAAGGTTGACAAGACTATTCAAGCCCGTATCTACTTCTTTTATTCTTTATCCATTGAGTAATAAGAACTAGGAAAATTATGGTCCATTGGATAATAGCATGACTTGACTAACTATCATTGTATTTTAGACTTGTCATGTCATGAATAGTGTAACATGATTACGTATCCAGTGGATAATAAAACCTAGGAAAGTTAGTGACCATTAGTTAAAGCCATGACATTATAGTACCTTTGACTTGTCATGTCATGAATAGTATGACATGATTGTCTATCCATTGGGTAATAGAAAGTAGAAAAATTATTACCCATTAGTTCATGAGGTAATCAGAAGTATGTGTATTACTGTACTTATCCCAACCCGTACGCCAGTGTACTATCCCCAACTTATAGGACAGTATGCTTTCCCAAATCTATGTGTTGTCCTATCTAGAATAATCTTGACATCACCATCACCTTTTACCCTTTGGTTAATAAATGTTAGGAAAAATATTATCCATTGGACAATAGATTCCCATGACTAGTCATTTCAAAATCATTACCATTATTCTTTATCCATTGGTCCATAAATGTTAGGAAAAATATTATCCATTGGACAATAGATTTCCATGACTAGTCATTTCAAAATCATTACCATTA
The DNA here is from genome assembly GCA_019656835.1 of Rhododendron ovatum. Lineage (NCBI taxonomy): Eukaryota > Viridiplantae > Streptophyta > Magnoliopsida > Ericales > Ericaceae > Rhododendron > Rhododendron ovatum. Next base: position 10,828,927 of record CM033792.1, read on the forward strand.
TTCTTTGTCCATTGGTCCATAAATGTCAGGAAAAATATTATCCCTTGGACAATAGATTCCCATGACTAGTCATTTCATAATTATTACCCAATATTCTTTGTCCATTGGACAATAAATGTTAGGAAAAATATTATCCCTTGGGCAATAGATTCCCATGACTAGTCAAATCAAATTATTACCAATATTCCTTTGTCCTTTGGACAATAATCGCTAGGGAGAATTTTATTCATTGTGTAATAACCAAAACTTTGGCTATAAATAGCTCTCCCATACTTCATTTCAACTCACACCAATTCTTCCTCCACCTTCTCTCTAGAAAGCTTAAGAGTTCTTACTTGTTCTTGCTTAATTCTTCTTTGTTCTTGAGGTTCTTCCAAAGTTCTTCAATAAACTCATCATAAACCATCTTTTCGATCCATAAAGTAGAGTAGTTTTAGTCACCATCTAGTTTCGAGAGAAACTATTTTCTTTCGAAGCTACCGTAAGCATTCCGTAGCAAGTTACTCCGCCCGATCACCAACGTACTCTCCGTAGCCGCCCTACCGCCAAGAAGAAAGGTAGAACCCCTTGTCCCCTAACTCTACGTATAGAACCGTATGTTAGAAAGTAGAATGTTTTTACTCTTTATAAACATGTGTTGTTTTGAACTTTCGACAAAAGAGGAAAGAATGAATTTTTGAAAGATAGAACTTATCGTTTGTTTAGAAGTATTTGTATTTTGATCTTTAAAGATGATTATGAGTATGCATATATGAATTGCTTGTATTACTTGTTGGGTGATAAAGTATAAGTGATTTCACTCCAAAGGCGTCCGTACATGTGGCGTTGTGCTTTGAATAAGCATAAGTGATACACTCCAAAGGCGTCCGTACATGTGGCGTTATGCTTTAAGTGGTATTTGAGCATGATATGTAGTATAGAGTTGGATGATCTTGTTAGAATGTTTCATGCTTATTTTTTCCCTACCGCGGAGTCTTGCATGTAACGAGACACGAGAATCGAGAAAGTAGAAACATGACACCTAGGGTGTGATTAATGAAAGGAAATGTTTTTCGAGGAAAGAAATATTTTGAAACTACATTATGACCGATTTTGGTTGCATAATGTGAGTTGTATGTGTGCGTGTGTAAAAGTAAGATTTGTGAAAAACCCAATGAGAACCCGGAGCGGCGGAACCGAGTGTTTAGTTTTTCGAAAACCCCAAATGGGAACCCGGAGCGGCGGAACCATTGTGGGATACTCGGGAACCCAGAGCAGCGGAACCGAGGGTTTTGAATTGTGTGTGTTCCCATGGGAACCCGGAGCAGCGGAACCATGGTGAGGAATGGCTTGGTTATCCGTGGTACGGAACCAATGCAATTGTGTGCCAATGGAAACCCGGTGCGGTGGAACCATTGTGAGGATACTCGGGAACCCGGAACAGCGGAACCGAGGTTGGGTGTGTTAAAAAATAATTTTTGAAATGTTAATTTGGACAAAGAACAGTAAAAATGGTGACACGGTCTACGATGAGTCGCGTAGGAGAAACACAGAAAAATACGGACACCAACGATACTTAAATAGTGAATATGGATGTGCTATCGTTAATCATTTTTGTTAAACCTGCTTGTACTCTGTTGATTTTATGATTTATTGTTTGTAAATTAAGGGTTAGTGGATTTGGATATTCTATTGAGTTTTTGTAAGCTCGCGGTGTTACCTTTGGTGACCCTGACATATTATATTGGTGGCGACACCAGTATAATGTGTCAGACTCTGTAGATGAACATGGTGAGCTGTACACCTTGGAGACCTTTGGAGCCGAAGAGCTGGCTAGGATGGAAGAACAGGCGGAGCTGTAATTAGAAACCTTAGTTCCCTCCCTTTTATTTTGGGGATTATGATGTAATAATGAGCCAGACTCTACTTAGTTTATCAATGAAATTTTCCTTTTAACATTTCAAAAATTAGGGGCGTTACAAGTGACTACATAGTCATACTCCTCCGGATAGTCATCCTACGTAGCAGGTAAATCCCAATCAACTTGTAATTGCAATTAGGAAGTATTAGTGTCCAAAAATAAAAAAAAATTATCAATCAACTTTCATTACTTAATTTTTCAACTTTCAATTTCAGTTTTCAATTTTATCGAGCAACACCCTAGCATAGCATCCAGCAAAATTTGGGACCTCTAAGAGCATCTCCAATGGACCCTATAAAACACCCATTAGCATGAATGGCTAAAATTTTAGCTAGTGAATCAACAAAATGTATACAATATTGGGAAAAAAAAATCAACAAAAGGTGACTCCAATAGACTAGATAAATTGGTCCATAAGCTTATGGCTCAATAGTTCACCCTCTAAATTTAGCCACCAATATATAGACTCACTATATATTTTGTGCGCCTAACTTGTAAAAACAAAAATGGATTTTTGTTTTTCTAAGAATAAAATGGACCTGTTTAAAATGTTGTCGTGTTAAAAAAAAAAGTTGTAGGGTTTCAAAATGGAAGATTGCTCTTTTACTGCTCTTGCTTTGCTTTTTCATGTCAACTTTGTGTCTACGAAATATGCTAATTCATCTCATTCACAATGCCACATCACATATTGATCCATAAGTGGGTTCTATTTATATCAAAAACTATCAATTGGCCATTCAATTTTAGCTAATTCCATTTTTTTTAACGGCGAAAATAAATTTTATTAACCTTTGAAATTGAATAAATTTTACTATTAGCCAATCCTTTTTTTTTTTTTTTGGAACTGTTATTAGCCAATCCATTTGAGATGCTCTAAATTGCTTAGTACATTTCCCCACACCATATAAATAGTGTACTCTCACTCTCGTTACATTCTTCTTCTCCCTTTCTTCCGTCCACGTTCATGCTTCCCCGCCTCGCAAATCCGTAGATATATACGCAGCCGCAGGTATGAATAATCCCATTCCATTTCAATTCAATTCCTCTGTTTCAGTTCCAAAACAGTCTTTAATTCATTGCATTTTTCCTTATTCCCCAAATAGCCGTACGATTTCTCATCTCAAACCTTGTAATCGCTTTGATTTCTCATGTCCCTTTTTTTTTTTTTTTAATCCAGTACCGCGATCATACGTACTTGGGGGCCGCTGAACTGCATGGCTTTTTTTCTGATTTCGTCAAATTCGATCGTGTCACATTTTCATTGTGATTTAACATCAAGTTTTCTCCTTATTAGATGTGTTTATATACGCACGCACGCACGCATTCATTTGTAGGTGTATGTAGTTGAGGTTGATCTTGCCTTGGAAATATTGTAATGTTTCCCTTTCTCTCCTGAAGTTGGCAAACTTTATTTATCTCTGTTTAGTCTGTCTACATGGTGCAATGTAATTAAGCGCATTCAATTCAGAGATATGGAAAGAGTCTAGTTTCAGATGAATTGGTATTTTCGATTTTCTTCAATAGTTTTATGTGTTAAGGCTTTGGTGATTTGCACTGATCAAATCAGTAAATCTAGGATCAACAAATGGTGCAAGACACCGAATTCATCGCATAAAGCAGCGGGTTCTTTGACAATACTGGTGGGTCCTGCATCATCATCGTGCAGGGTCCATCAGAAAGCGATGCTTTATGGCGATGAGATAAATGTGCCTGTAAAGTTTCTCATCTATTTTAGCTTCATTAGCAGAGTTTTTTTTTTTTTTTTTGGGGGGGGGGGGGGGGGGGGGGTGGGCTTTTCTCTTTACGAATTTTGTTGATTTTTAATTTTCAAAACCTACAAGGAACTGAGGCACTTCACTAATGCATTTTGTTGAATGACTGTGATGTAATATACGTTTGGCTAATTTACCTTTTGAATCCATTCTAGCATTGGTTACCATTATAATATGATCTCTCCAGCCAAAAAAAACAAGTGGCTAAACTAGATTCATTTTGCAAGTTCAACCTATTGAAGCAAATCATTACTACAATTGAAGTGATATAGAGAAAAATCTTAGCCACATTTATTGGAATTCGAAAAATGATATAATCACTGCCCGTTGAGAAACATTTCTAACTTCTAGCACTTCTTGTTCGCATTTCATGTGAAGCTGTTTGGGCTTCTATGACTTGAGTTCTTGTTATGTTTCCAGCTATGTAAATCGGGTTGCAATGGATGATGTTGTTTTCCAATACTTTATCTTATGCAAATGTGTACAATAAAGTGAATTCATCTCGGTATTTATCTGTACTATTTACCCATGTGACGTATTGATGTACTGTTTAGATTCAGGAGGTAAAAGGTCTTTATCTCTATCTCGACTCCTCCATATGAGAAGAGGTGTGCGGGTGATCAACAGTTCAAACGGAAGACTAAAAACTCTCTTACTGCTGTAGAGATACCTCAGCCTTTTGGGGCAAAAGGGGCTCGATTCCAAGCAGCTCCGAGCTCTCAAGGCAGGGTACGCTGTATAGGAATCGAAGATAATGAAAATATATTCAATTCTTTGAATGAGAGGCAATTTACATGTTTCTCGGTTCCTTTCAATTAGAAGCAGCATATAAACTGAAGTGATATATGTGGCTAGTCAATGGATAAGCTATTGGATTTTTATCTTTCCTGCTGGTGAACTGATGAAATAGTTTTAATTTCAAGTTTCTAGTTTAGTCTTCTGTTGTGGGATATCCCATTATTCTTAAAACTTAAAGTAATTCCTTTCTAACTAAGAATATGAACTAACTCATCACTTTATTATCTGCATCGATCTAGATATGGATACTTTTCTCTTCACTTCAGAATCTGTCAATGAAGGCCATCCAGACAAGCTCTGTGACCAAGTCTCAGATGCCATCCTGGATGCTTGCCTAGAACAAGATCCAGAAAGCAAAGTTGCCTGTGAGACCGTCGCAAAAACTGATACGGTCATGGTCTTTGGTGAGATCACAACCAAGGCCAAAGTAAACTACGAGAAGATAGTTCGAGACACTTGCAGAGGCATTGGCTTCACCTCCCCCGATGTTGGCCTCGATGCTGATCACTGCAAGGTCCTAGTCAACATCGAAGAACAGAGCCCTGACATTGCCCAGGGAGTCCACGGTCATTTAACCAAGAAGCCTGAGGAAATCGGGGCTGGAGACCAAGGCCACATGTTTGGCTATGCCACTGATGAAACACTCGAACTCATGCCCCTAACCCATGTCCTTGCGACCAAGCTCGGGTCCAAGCTCACTGAGGTGAGGAAGAACAAGACCTGCCCCTGGCTAAGGCCTGATGGTAAGACCCAGGTGACTGTCGAGTACAAAAATGATGGTGGGGCTATGATCCCTATTCGTGTTCACACGGTCCTCATCTCAACCCAGCACGATGAGACTGTCAACAATGAACAGATTGCCAAGGACTTAAAAGAGCATGTAATTAAACCCGTCATCCCGGCCCAGTATCTAGATGAGAAGACCATCTTCCACCTCAACCCCTCAGGTCGGTTTGTCATCGGGGGACCCCATGGAGATGCAGGGCTCACTGGCCGGAAGATTATCATCGATACATATGGTGGATGGGGTGCTCATGGCGGAGGGGCTTTTTCCGGGAAGGATCCTACTAAGGTGGATAGGAGCGGTGCTTATATTGTTAGGCAGGCGGCAAAAAGTGTGGTGGCTTCTGGACTTGCTCGCCGGTGTCTAGTGCAGGTTTCTTATGCAATTGGTGTGCCAGAACCGCTTTCTGTGTTTGTTGACACTTATAAAACCGGGACGATTCTGGAAAAGGATATTCTGACTGTGATCAAAGAAAATTTCGACTTTAGGCCCGGAATGATAGCAGTCAATCTTGACCTAAAGAGAGGAAGCAACTTCAGGTACCAGAAAACTGCTGCTTATGGGCATTTTGGCCGCGACGATCCAGATTTTACTTGGGAGACTGCGAAGTTCCTCAACCCTAAAGCTTGATTCCGGTACACTAGGTGCAAAAAAAAATTCTTGTTTATTTCTGTAGATGGACATCCAGTTGCTATCACTTTTCTGGTTGAAGAATAATACAGAAGCTATAGGATACATCTAACATTTGCGTTGTTCTTTATAGTCTTCCAAAGCTGCATTGCAGTGCCGGAAGTAGATTGGTATTAAAGATTTGAAGGAGCCTATAAGGGTTTGGTTCGTGCCTTTAGTTTCCACTTTTCTTTTTGTTGTTTTTTTGCTCGAAGTTCTTTCCAGCAGCTTACTTGATTGCTGGGATTCAAAGTTATCATTTGTTTGATTTATCAATTTTTAGCACAGATTTGATTCAGTAAGATGTGAATAATTTGATCCAGTTGATGGGTACTCAAATTTATTCAGTTGCTCTATATAGCATAGCTACCATGGAAAAATCAAGATATGGGTAGAGCTCTTTCTTTTTTTCCCTTTATCTATGCTTTCCCCTTTCTGAAACACCATAAAGCCCATTATTTCCTTGTCGGTCCATTATTCCAGTCCACCAAAAGTTTCAAAGGGGCAAACTTAACAGATGGGGTCAAAAAAGTAAATAGTCAAATCCCCTATCATGATAATTTTTGTTTGCATTTTGTTCTGCCCATGGAATAAACTCCACGTCCCACTTTAAAGATTTTCCTATCTCTCTCCTCTGAAGTTTGGAATTATGCATTGGGTTAGAGGGAAAATCTCGTTGAATAACCACCAAGAATGGCCACAGGTCTGCTAGCCCCTTCCTACCACTTCAAAAACCATGCTCTCTTCTCTGCTCCTGTATTGGGTATTGGCAGACTCAACAATTCGCGCAACTATGTTTCTGGTCGTGATGCCTCCAAATCCAACTTGAATCCCTTCAGGGTCAGAGCTATCAAAGAGAAAACTGAGGAAATTAAGACCCCTTCTTCCTCTTCTCCAGAGGATGTTACAAAGAAGTATGGCCTAGAAGCTGGTCTCTGGAAGGTACCTCTCTCTCTCTCTCTCTCTCTCTCTCTCTCTCTCTCTCTGTGCGTGTGCGCACGCAAGCTCTTGACGTAATACAGTGCTGGAAAGAAAATTGACGCTGGGTTTGCTGATAAAATGAAGGATAAAACGAGGAACTGGAAATTAATAAACACAACAGTAATTTTTTTTCATTGGCATTGGTTATTTCTGCTCCATTTGGACTTGTTTGTTGATTTCTCTTGATTTGGTTCTGGGGCTTGATAACTTGAATCACGAATTGTAATAGTACAACTACACCCACGTCATCTTTTTTTCTTTTCTTTTTTTGCATAAATAGTGATTTTGGAAAAAAACTCCAGCTCTTTTGAGATGATGTTGCTCATGTATGTCTATCTATGTATTTTTCTCTCTCTCGGATTATTGTTTTGTTGCTTAGACCTGTAGTACAGTAGTTCGAAATAGAGAGCAGGGGCAATAGGGGAGATTTTGTCAAATGGGTATGGAGATGCAAACAAGATAGGGACTATTTATGTGGTATCTCTTTGCTCTTTGGATTGTTGTTTTTGTTGTGTCGTCATCGTCGTCGTTCTAGTAAGGGTAGAGATAAAGTCGTTCTAGAGAGGGGTATGGGATAGAGTTGGGCTTTTATGACCTAAAACAAACGTAAATCAAAAACCAAGATGGAACATTCTGTAACCAAACTCTATGGGCAACAAAGCCGAAGATTGTTTTGTACTGAGGAAACTGGATTTTTTTTACCGCTAGATCTATCTATGTCAGTTGAATTACATGCATGTGTTTTCTCAATTTCGCCTTTCGATTAAGCATTTCATTTTTTGAATGAGATGCACTCAAATTCCTGCTGCCCACATGAAGTCTCTCGCGCACACAGAGGGAGAGGGAGATCGACTTTTTGGTGGTAAATCGTGATGCTGTTTAATGAGTATGAATATATAATTACATAGTTTATGTAATCCCATCAAACTAATACTTCCAATGTATATCCTACTATTGTGCGATTATATATTTGATGGATGCTTATGCGGACTGAAAAAAATATTAACCATACACTGAATATACTAACACTGGACATGTAAGCCCTTTGAATATATAGTCTAATTCGATGCTCAAATATGATCAAATAAACGGGCTCTTTTAAGTTTTTGATTGGATGTTGGCAGATATTCAGCTCAAAAGAGGAAGGAAAGGAAGGGGACAATGGAAAGAACAAATCAAAGGGGGATCAAGCAAAGGAGCTACTAGCAAAATACGGCGGAGCATACCTGGTCACCTCCATTACCCTCTCCTTGATCTCCTTTGCACTCTGCTACGCTCTTATCAGTGCTGGCATCGATGTCCCGGCTTTGTTGCAGAAGGTTACTACAAATCTAGTCAAATAGTTACAATTTGCTGGTTTCAAACACCTAGGAAACGCCCCTTTGGGTACATCTGATAAAATTGGAACAATACAAGGAAGAAATTTCGTAGGAAAACCTTCATGTGGGAAACTGCTTTGGATACTAATGGTTGAACTTATGTTTTAACATTTTGCTGCTGCAGGTGGGAATCGCCTCTAACGAGACAGGGGAGAAAGTCGGGACTTTTGCATTGGCATATGCTGCGCATAAGGCTGCATCTCCGATAAGATTTCCTCCTACCGTGGCTCTAACTCCCATTGTTGCTAATTTGATTGGGAAGAAAGTTGATAAGGAGATATAGTTTGTATGAGTACATAACGCAGAGTCTGATGTATTTTTGTAAGCGTCATATGTAACTCTCTATGAAATGATATATTTTCCACCCTTGTATGTCAGTGGAAAAAACATTAGATCTACCAGTTGCATTGAGATCGAATAGTCTGTTCTACATTCACCACGGTTCTTTTGTTTCAGACTCCCTCTCCAGCATATACAATCGAAGCCCAAAAGAGGGGTGAATGGCACAAGAAGAGGGGTAAAATGGGACACTGGTTCTGTTGCGTTGGAGTAGAAAGCTCATTGAAACACTTAAAAGATATACTAATAAGTTGAAAGATGAATGAAAACCATAGCATGGAAATCAAGACATCAAATCGCATAAGGTTATATAAAATGTGGAAGCGACCTAGCTCATTACTTTACAAAGCCCAACCCTACAAACTGCACGACGTCCTAATCATTACATAGAAGCCGAGAGAGAAAAGAATACACACGGGGAACTTCTGATAACATGGTTACCTCCATCGTCCCTGTATAGCGATCCAGCTTTGTTCGTGGACTTGTAGGAACATCGAGAGGCCAAACCCCTTGGAGCCTTCAACTCTACCTGTGGGCTTGAATGGAGATAACGGAGAGATGATTGAACATAATGTCTCAAAAAAGCTGGCACCATTCTCGAGCGTACGTGATTAGACTTACTGGCAAATCCCATTCATCACCCTGTAGTATTATTAGCAGCGGAAGGCACTTCTGTTGTACTTGAGGGCGGAGTTTGAGGACGAGTAGTGTTGATACTAGCCATTGCATAGTGGTCATGAAGCGAACCCAAGTCATTCCATTCGACAACAGCTGAGTTCGCGAGTTAGGGATTTGAAGATTCATGCTTACAAAAATGAGGGCTAGAAAAGGGTAACAAAAAAAAGAGAGCCAAATAAGACTAGAGGATACGTTCTGTACTCCACATGTCTGTAATGCTAATATCGGCAGCATCTGATAAAAGCCAGTAATCTGCATCACTCTGCAAATACCAAAGAAACCATGTAATAACCCCACAAAAATTACAGTCAAAACCATGTTCTTCTTTGTCTATATTTTCACTTGTTAACCTAAGGCAGGCAAACTTTTTCAAGACTTCCATAGACTTGGGCCACCACTGGTAGAGAAAATTATCCACCGTTGCTGGAAAACTCACAGGAAAGGCAATAAAATATTCTCAAAATAGCTTAAGCTGGACTTGCAATCGGCAGATTGTGTGGAGCTCTTTAAATAAAGTCACACATTTGAGTTGCTGCAGGCAATCTTTACCCAATAACTAAGACATCAACGATTAGATAAATTTAAGAAGTTAGGACTCACTTCAACTTCTGGAACAATCTTCATGATCCCACTCACGAAGTCTGGCGAGGGATGTGTATCTGAGAATGTTCCATGGGGTTCTTGTCCCTCCATTTCTACGTTACTTTGTCTGTTTTCTTCAGTTACCACCGGTGCAACTGGGTTTTCAATTAGCCCTGATGCTGGAGGAATGCTTGGGGGTGCCTCAACAGCATTGATCTCTTCAAATCTCTCCTCAAATTGACTGGAAATTTGATTTAGAAGAGACAATACAAATCCATATTATAATGTGAATAATCTGCAACAGAAGGACTATCAACCTCAGGTATAAGTCCAAGGCTGGGTCCAGGCTAAAGATGGAAAGACATGGCAAACGTTGATACATTACTTTTTCCACCCACAAGAAGCAAAAGTACCTGACAAGGTAAACATCTACCGGACCCATGGTGCTCCTAAGCACTACTCTGTATCTCCTCTGAGGATAGTCAACTGCCTGGTAAATCAGCAAGTTGAGTTAATGAATATGCAAATATGAATTATCCCTCAATTAGGTACGATATTGACATCACCTCATCAGGATCCGGGACTTCTAGCGTGGTGCCATGTGGAGCTTTAATTGCTATAAGGGTTTGATTCTGAGAAAAGCAATGAATAACATGCTTAAGAAATAATCATCGGAAGCAATATTAATAGAAGCCTCATCACCATAAAACTAAGAAATTGACACTGTGCATGAATTAAACCTGGAAGCAGGGTAAGTTTTTGATGTCATCTTCAGTGACAAACAGCAACCTACAAAAGAATCAGAAAAGACAAACTCCATTATGAAACTGAGAAACCACAATCTAGTGAAGTCTTGCTATCTTACTGAATATTTGCAACTTAATAACTGGATTTCAGTACAGTTGAAGAGCATTTTACCTCTGATTGTGCTCGTTTTCACTCAGCTCCCTCAACCTTTCTTGCATTTCTCTACAAGACACGGGGAGTATATAAGCATCAAATTAGCCCTCCTTGGACAAAAATAATTGGTATGATTGTGCATCATCATGTTACCTTATTTGTTCATCTAGCCTGCACTCCTCTATAGAGAGGTTTTCAACTTCTTCCTGCAGAGGAGAAAAGCACCAATCAAAACGAAAGCGCCTATAAACGGAAAGAAATGTGATGCGTTCCTTTTGAACTTGGCACATTGATTGTAGGTGATGCATAATTTACTGGACATACTATGGTGTTCTTCCATACGACTCAAATGAAAGAAACCCAACAAAGCCCTAAAAGAGTACATTGTGGAATGTTATTAAAATCATCACCTTCTTATTGTATCGTATGGCATATATCAGTCAGCTGATCAGCATATAAAGTTTGCAAAGTAATATAACTTTCTGGTTATTCATGTGTAGCTGGCTGTCTTGCATGCAATCCTTTGTCACCATTCTACGGAGCAGTGGTTGACACACTAGCACATCCTAAAATACTACTTGGGTGGGCACAGGATTATTCTTACTTTTAGGAATTTGTTGTTCTTAGAGTTAGGGATATGATGCCATCATCCTTTTTCCTTTAATCTTTGTAACAATTTCAAAGATTATAAAAAAATTTGCATTTCAAAAAAAAAATCCTAAAATACAACAACACACGCTGGGAAACAAATATTGTTTGTGCGTACACATACATTTGCATGCACACATTCCATGAGTTAGACATTCACATTTCTCGTCAATTCGAATGCTCATTGAATCCGTACCAGTGGAACAGAAGATGAATTTGAACAAAATTAAGCTGCAACTACTCCCTCGCATTTTTTACCAGCAACAATATTCTGAGTAATAAGAAGTGCCTGCTCCATACTTGACTTGTGTCTTTATAATCGATGCACTTTATCTCAAATTACATCAAAAAGGTCCGCTACATACTAGGGACATGTCTGGTATATTTCTAAGGGTGGTGAGGATGGTTTCCTCTTACATATGCGTATGACGTAACGCTAAAACCTGGCTCCTTTTAAGGAGTGTTTATCCTACATTGCCAGGTGCCAACCCCAACAGAGAACTGACTATGTGGATTTTAATGCTCCCGGACAATAGAAAAGAATATGGAAAGAAACTAAAACACATGCATGCATGTTTTCAAATGGCGGTAATCTGGCCACCGGAGTTCCGTAATGCCAACAAGCGCATATGTATCCAGTTTCTGCATACCTGTATAGCTGAAACACTCTCCTCAACCTCCCCTGGCCTTGACACATCAATTCCCCTGATAAACCAAGCAATTTACTAATTAAATTCTTAAGTGAGGTGATTCTAAGAATCAATCAAGATAGGAGTGAAACACAAAACTTTTAAGTTCATAAATATTGAGGAATACATCCATACTTCCACTGAATCCTATTCTTGAGTTTCTTTTCGATAAGGCCAATTCCTTCAAGGACATTGGTTATATCATATATCCTCCTCTTCTGTACCTGCAACAACAGAATCCCTTCAATCGAACAAAACATTACAACAATTGTTATGATCCTAGTGTCCCCCATTGGGCAAGTATGGTCTTCACCTTGTGTATATAAGCTCCTAGGCAGCCTTCCCTCGCCAGCCAATTTTCAAAGGCAAGTTCTACTTCTACCATGGGTTTATATACAAAATGAAGCACAGATTGGATAGTAGTGGTTACCTCTAATGTGTCAGCAGCTTTATTTAGATCAAGAATACCATCTTCAGCATGTTTGATCAGATTGATGAACTTTTTTGTCAATAGACCTTAAACAAAAATCACAAAATTGTGATTAGAAATTCCTGCGGCATGTACTTGCTCCATTTCCCAAGGTAAAGAAAATATAGAGCCAACAATAAAATAAATGAAGCTGCAATTACCATAAAAGAACTAGGATTTTGATATTTGCGCTCCATTTTTTACTGATGGCGCTCCACTTTGTTCATGAAGTTACTAGTAACTTCACGTTAAAAGTGGAGCGCGAAAATCAGTTTTCAAGAACTAAAGTTGAAACTAAAAGAAGAAGATACAACAGTCCACTATGAATATTTGAACATAAAAAACAAACTGCATAAGCAATAATTCAGTTACCGAGAGAGCTATCATATCGACAGGGACCAACTGGAGTAAGATTATTGACAGAAGGAGAACCTGCAAACATAAAAATGTCAACTTTTCCCCTTTTTTCCTGCTTGTAGGGGTGAAATGTTGTAAACATCATCACTGAAATACTCTTTTGACAATATTTTAGATCCTTTGCAGTCTTGCAGAAATATAGTGAAAAAATACTGGAATTTACGTAGTGGGTAGTAATACTCACCAGCATGTGATGAAGGAGTTTGAGATCCAGTTCTATTGCCCTTTGCCATTCTTGGCACTTTTTGTGCCTTCCCCCCTTTCCTTGATACAGGTGTCTGAAAAGGACTGCTAACAGCTTCCGCATAGCCAGTGTTATGGTTCCGCTCACTCGATTCAGCTTCAAATTCTGCTATTTCACCCTTCCTCTTCAATGGCTAAAAGACACCCATTTAGTTTTACAATATAAACAATATGTTGAAATGTAACTACATGTTAATTACAAGGAAATCTCAACTGAGGTCCACCCAAGGGTAACATCATCATAAACAGCATATATACAGGGCTTTGAGAACAAAAACAACTGATAACCAACGTACTTTCAAACAACAGAAGGTCCTCAAGGCTTGGCTATGAAACAGTAACAACTAAGGGTTGACATTTCAAACCCGCCGAATACCTTTGGCAAATGAAATGCCTGACTAAAGTCTCTCAGAAGTTAACCAGAAAGGAAAAGATAGTAATCAATTCAATCATGAGGAACTCAACATAATATGACTCAACTAAATAAACCCCGACTTAATCACAGCAACCCATATTTCCAAAAGCAACAATATATCTCTCTCCTCACTAAGCCTGTCACCAATATCTTCCCAATGAGCCTATGTCCTTTAGAGAATCAAAGTGGCCAACAGAACCTTTATCGCCTCCAAAATTCCAGGAGAAGCATTCCATATCCTCCTCCTGCCCATTCCGTTACCAACTCTAGTCTTTAGGTTTGTATTGAGAATGAAACTAACTCACGACAGACATCACTAACCATAATGAAGCTATCTAAGCATAAAATCGCTCATAGGTGTATCTTTATTATTTGGATGAGCAATAAATGTGAAACATAAAAGGCATCAAGGAATTGCCAACCAAGTACATAATGACAGATCTCAACCCTTAAATGCCAAAAGGGGCCATAGATAAAATGGCATGCTCTACATACATATATGGAGGATCCAAAAATCAAAAATCTTACACGCCAAAACTCAACTATACCCAGCGTATGCAAAATTCTTTAAATGACAATCGAATCCTCCACTCCTTGGGAAGATCTTCTATTACGTTCCCACCAAATCAACCACATAAGCCATGAAGGAGCTAGCAACCAAGATTTGCTCCCGTGTTTCCACACCCTTGCCCCTGTTCAACTCCCCATTACTCCAGCCCAGATCCTTGTAAAACACTCAATCAAATCCGAACAAGGCGACAACCGAAGTCCACGACTCCCTTGCAATATGAGAGTGAAAGAGTAAATGAGCAACCAACCATCTCCCTGTCATTCTTGCACAAGCAATTCCCGTTCACAACAGTTTCGTATCCTTCATACGGAGGACAACGGTCAAAATTTCGCCAAGAGCAACTATCCAAACAAAAAATCCATCTGGCGCCCCTACTCTCCGAGGAAGTTTTTTGTGCATCAGTGACACCGACACCACGTGGCGTGCTGACGTGGTGTCACCGATCCATTCATACTCAGACGCATTCGCCCAAAGTTGGGGGCCAAGGCCAAGCTGGCCGACCACTAAACACAACCAGCTCAATCGAGCATGAATGGATCGGTCACACATCAACAGGCCATGTGGTGTCACCGTTCCCGAACTGCTTTCTCCATACCCTTCTATGGAAACCCCTCTCTCTCTCTCTCTCTCTCTCTCTCTCTCTCTCTCTCTCTCTCTCTCTCTCTCTCTCTCTGTGTGCGAAGAAAGACACACCAAAACCAACATCCCGTCTCCCCCTCTAATCAATCTTACCCTCCCCGTCACCAACACCACCTATGCCATAAAGGAAAAAAAGCTCAAAATCCCGAACATCTCTGCTCTGCCTCCCAATCTAGCAACCGTCTACGTGGTCTAATATCTCAAAAAAGCAAGCTTTATCAAGACAAAACCTATGAATCATACGAAATGAATCACCGATACTAGTCGGAACATCATCTCAGTCTAAACAAAGCATAAACTAGACGCATAAAACTAACAATATTCAAAACCAAACATACCAATTACACAACACCAACTGAAAAATCACAACTCGAGCACAGTCCCGCGCATAAACAAGCGGACACAAACGCACTAACCGGCGATTTGACGACGATAGCCTCGGGTTCCTTCTGCCTGTGGTCAAACGCGGGGGCCGCCGAGAACCTGTGGTAGTCCCCAAACGGCGGCTTCAACGCCGTGAACGGCAGTTGGTTCTTCAAAGGCGGCGTCTGCCGGATGATCTGGTCCGTCGGCTGGCTCGGAGCTTGCGAAGTGGACATCTGAACTCAGAAAGCTCACCAATTTGTTGAAAAACCCCCAGGGGATCGATCGAGCCCTCTTCTTGAAGCTTTGAGGGCTTGTTTAGGAGAGCGAGAGGAATTGGAATCGGAATTGGAGTGAGAAACGGAATCGACGGGGGAGGAATCGGAGGGTGAGAGATCTGATTTGGGGAAGGAGGAGGAGAAGGAGGAGGTGAGAGAGAGGATTAAAAAAGCGGGAAGAGAGAGAAAGAGCAGAAAACGAGGGTAGAGGAGAAGGAAGGAGGGAATTTGGTTCGGATATAGATGTGGAGGGAAGCACTTAGATATACTATTATTAAATAATTGACTCACTACAGTAATACTACTACTACTTATTACCTGTATTTATTTATTTATTTATTTATTTTAATCATATAAGAAAATGACAGAAAATTAGCAATTGTGTTTTTCTTTTTTTGTCCTTTTTTATCGCCCGGTAGAGGGAAACTATGGTTTCAGCAAATTTTTTTGAAAATAACTAAATTTTATGAATAAGTGTCAGCGGTTTAATAAAAAAGAATTATTAGGCCAATGTACCGTTATAGAGTTTGGTTGCTCCTAACGTAATCGTGAGTACAATTGAGTTTCCTTATTCGAGAGCTTATCTCGCATTCTTTTTTCTTCTACCCTGCATAAAATGGTGGATAAGAATAAAATTATAACATATTTTAACTAATATTATAGAATACATGTTGTTTACCAGTAACACAATTACGGGAATGGAGATTTTCACTTGCTTAAATGCAAATTTCTTCCGTGATAAATTTGTTCAATTTAATTTGCTCAAAACAAAACTGAAATTTACACTTGCCACGAATGAATTTTATTCACTTGATAGTTTATGGCTAATCTCCAGCCCAAGGAGTAAATTATTAAGCCACTTTTCCAAAAATATATAATTTTTTAGGAATCAGATAATAATGTTATGAGTGAATAAAATAAAGAGATGAATTTATTAATGTTCCTAGGAGTATTATTTTGTTCATTTCAAAAACTAAAAATACTATAAATAACGTGGGTTGGAATCGGCGATTCGCGCCTTTTGTAAAACTCAGTTAAAGTGGCGATTATTTGGCGCGTAGTGGTGGGGTTTTCGCGAACCCAAGCCCTAACTGACGACACTCGCCACCTCCGCCACGTATGCCGCTAAAGCTACAAGACAAAATATGGTTAGTAGGTGTCTTGCTTGGGCTTGGGCTTGGGCCTTTACTACATGGACTTAAACACGCCCACTAGTGGGCCTAAATATGGGCCAACAGCTTGAGATAGAAGACCCAACAACTTCTAAAGACACCACAGCTTGAGAAAGATTATATTTGTGAGCAATTTATGGATTCGAAAATCCTATCTGCACCGACGGTTTCCGTAGGGAAACCGTACCGACGGCCACGCGCGGCCGTCTTCGACCACAGGAAGGCCGATTCGAACCGTCCAAAATTTAAAAAAAAAAAAAAACGAGGGGGCCACGCGGGAATCAACGGCATCCGAGGTGTGTAAGGTACTTGATCCGAGCACCATTTTTTCGTGTATATATATACACCTTACACACCTCGGATGCCGTTGATTCCCTTGTGGGCCCCCTCGTTTTTTTTTAAAAAAAAATTTGGACGGTTCGGATCGGCCGTCCGGTGGCCGTCGGTACGGTTTCCCTACAGAAACCATCGGTGCACATAGCACTACTCTTATAGATTTTTGTAGGGTACTTCGGCCCCAACTTGAATGTGATTGGTTTATTGTGATAGAATTCGTGAATGACCTGTCTTTAACTAGATTGGATAGGGAAATAGTCAAGATCTGCGTAAACTTACCCGGACACTCCGACCGTTGAAAAAAAAATAGGGTTTGTCATTTGAGAATTCGCCATGCGATATCGACCTCTCAAGTATACTAATACTGTTTGAGCCTTATGGCCAATTGCATAATCCATTTTTTGTATGTGATACCAGAAGTCTGGGCGCTCCTTGACTAATTCTAGAGCCATGAAGTTAACAACCGGACAAACTTTCAGTGACCCCAATATTTGGAATATTTGACTCATGTGAGAATGAAACATGTGATCTCATTGCATAATCCATTTTAATGATATGAACAATTCATCTTTACTCCAATATTCTACGGGCTTGGAGGTCATTTATGAAAGAATACTCGTTAATACTTAATAGTAATCATAAAATTTTGCTACCTTCTTGAAGCCAATGAGAAAAAACAAATTTAAAATTTATTGACAATAGATCATCTATTCTTTTTGATGAACACATGATGATAATCAAATTATTCTTATCATAATTTCTATCTGAGGGTATCCATAATCAACAATTCAGATCACGAAATTGAACCAAACAGAACCCCTTCATCAGCTCCTGGTTGTTTTTTTTTTTTTTTGGGGGGGTGTGTTTTGGTAATGTATTCTTCTTCTCCTGATGATTGTGTGTTCGGATTGTTCCATATCTACAATGTGGAACCCACCTGCATCAGACGATTGCGAGTACATCTGTTTTCATAATTGTTCACATCCATCTGTGTTGTAGATGTGGAACGCACCTGCATCAGCCGACTGCAAATACATCTATTTTCAAATCTGTTCACATCCATCTGTGTATGTAATATCGCTAGTTTTATATTGGGTCCGGATCTTCTCTAGCAATTGTCCCACACAGTCCAGCAGTTTCTTACAATGAAGGAGACTTGGACCGGTAAGAGCTTTTGGGATATATACATGTGAGATAGCTCCAACAACTATTAAGATAGCTCCATCTGTGTTGAGAAGACTTTTTTCCTTTTTATACTTTCCTTACCTATGTATTACCCAATTCACATTCTGACCATTCTTTTCATTCATGCAAACTAATTAGATCAATTACAGGTTAACTGATTCTTTAGCTTTAGCACCATAACGGGTAATTGATTTTTGCACTCCCCTTTTTTTACGAATGCACTCTATTTCTAGTCGTTTCAGTTTAAAAAGGGTGCGGAACTCAGTTACAAAATTTTGGATGGCATAATATACAGAATTGAACTACGAAATAAATGTCCTCCAATCATGTGATTAAGAAATTCAATCGACTACTTTTCCATGACCTATATATCTATTTGGCGAGCGAAACGAAGTGACAGGAGCAGAATAAGGAAAATCATGGTTTTTTGTCGCCAAACCAAGAAGGAAGAATCACAATTGTTTGGATTGACAGAAAGGAAAGGTATTGATCCCTCAACTTTTGGGAGTTTCTGAGAGGGAGGGAAGGAAGGAAAGAAAGGAGGGACATTTTGAGCTGGTTTGCTTTGCTTCCAAAGGTGGGTGGAAGTGCTTTCTCCTCTTTCTACCAGGGATTCTGGAAACTACACTACGGGATCTCCGTTTCCCTCTACTAGACCTCGAGAGGAGATATCCAATAAATAACTTGCAAGACGAGTTTGAAGTAGAACATGTCCGAAACAATTGGGCAAATGACAAATCAGAAAGATCTCAAATTTAACAGTTTAAGAATAAGATGCTGGTGAAAGCTCTATCCTTTACTCACAGGGATATAGCCCAAATAGACCAAATTTCCAATTAACGAGACCAATGGTACTAGAACGGTCTACGAGGTTATCTCCGATCGTTACCTTCAAGGTTCTAGAATTCGTCGATGTGTGTTTAAACTGGCCCGGTTATCCAGTTATCAAAAAAAAGTACGAGAAATGACACAGACAAGAAGCATGCAACCGCGCACAAGTTTTACTATAATTACAATAAGATTCATATCGCATATTTTTTAAGATTTATATTGTAATCTACGAGTAATTAAAAATAAACACAAACATCGAAAATGAACAAACAAATTGGGGTCGTGAGACTATTAGATTAGTCTAACAGAAACTCTATGCAAATACTCATACAACAGGGAAGTAGAAACAGAGTAAACAACAGAGGGCTAAAAAACTACTACATTGAAATACACTCAGAGACCAACCACGCAGCGCCTCGGCCCACCGACAAGCGTCCCGCCCTTCCCGGAAACCCCAACCGGCAACTCACCGCAATACACCCTCAGAAACCTCCTCCTCCCCCGCCACGCGCCGGCCTTAAACCTAACCCACCCCGCCATCCTCACGTTAAAACTCACACTCCCCCTAATCGTTTTCTCCCACCTGATCCCTTCCACCACCCACCCGTCCACGTACCTATCGACCGCTGCGAAGGTCGCCCTGAGCGCGGTCTCGTCCCTCGTCCCCAGCACGAACGGCGGCACGGTGGTGTCGGATATGGACTCCCGTGTGTAGTACAGGGAGGCGGCGAGGGCGTCGTAGTAGATGGTGATCTTGTGGTTGGGGTTGCGGACGGTGAAGCGGACGTCCCAGTTGGCGGTGAGGAGGGAGGAGTTGGGGGAGAGGGAGAGGTTGGAGAGGGAGAGGGAGTCGACTCGGAACTGGGGGAGGCGGGGGCGGAGGGCGAGCCATGTGATGAGGATTATGATGCCGGCGATGACGAAGGTGACGAGGAGGATGGCGATTAGGCGGCGGAGGAAGATGGCGCGCGGGGTGGGAGGAGGGCGGTAGGGGGGAGGGTGCGGGGCGGCGTGGGGGAAAGCGGTGCCGGTGGAAGGATTGGGGTAAGGGTTGTTGGTTGGGTACCCTGTGACTGGCCTGGAATGATCTGCCATTGTTAACGCATTTGGAGTCGGAAGTGTTCTAGATACACCAAGAGAGAGAGGGGAGAGAGAGAGCAGTTATATAAGGCAGGCAGAGTGGGCACCGAGTACGTAAATGTCAAGCGGTGTTGAATTTTGATGACGAAAGTTATATTCACTCTTTCACATACTCCATATTCATTCAATAAAAACCATCCATTTAATAGCAGAGCTCGGTTTTTAAATTTTATGTACATTTATAAATCTAACGGTTTAAGGTAATTTTTTGAATTCAACGACTGATTTTTTAGACTGGCCATTTTTGAAAAAAATCCAAATTAATATCTCTATCTCGAGTTTATTCCAAATTCGATTCTAAAACTCTTCTCTCGCTCTCTTTTTGCATACATAATTATGGTTTCTTAAGTAGGAGAAGATATTAAGGATACTATAGTCATCAGTATTTTGGTTTAGTTGGAATGTCGTAGATCATCGATATAATAAAGGTGAAGCTTATGGGAAAAAAAACGAGGCTTTTAGGATGATTCAAGTTTTTTAATTTGTGAGGGTGGTCAATAGTAGAGAGGACAATTCATTTAGGTAAGGACGGATAATGGAAAATCCTATGCCTGGACGTAGTGTTTAATTGCTAAAAATTATGTTTATTGTGGATAATTTATAATTAAGATTCACAAATGCCTTTTAATCGGTGCGTAATTAGTTTGAACAATTCAGTTGTTGTAAACTCAATGTCAAGTAGTACAACTCCTTTAGGTATGAGCAGTTTGCTTACACTCTACTCAGGACATTCGAAACCATATTGAATACCGAATTCTTCAAGCTGCTCCTTTAGGCACGGGCATGCGCTAATATGAAATAAAAGAATTATAGAATACATTATGTTTTCTTTTTACTTAAGTGTTATTTTTAAACATAATTTAGGGCATCCGGAATAGTACCTAAATTACTTTATGGTCAATTTTATTTTTACTAGCGAAGGGGCTTATTCACATCTGGAGTGAAATCCGTTTAAATGATTTCACAAAAATTGATAGCATCTAGAAATTTTCAATCCTGAAATTTATGAGGGAACAAATTCTAAATTAATCTCAAACTTCACCGACAAACAAACCCCTTGGATTTTCGTTTTATTTTAATATTTATGAGTTAATCCCGCCGTCCACGTTTGTTTATCCACTTTCACTATTTCACACCCCCAGAAAAATTGTTCATAAGACCAATTATTCTAAAAATATGTAATATGAATCTTATTTGATAGATCTCAATTAGATCTACTAAATATTTTAGATATTATATTTGCTTTTCTATTTCCTGTTCCCAAAGTAATGCCTAAGCAGCTCCCTAAAAAGCGAGAAAATTTTCAATGCAATGGTTATTTGTAATTCGGTTGCATTGAAGAAAGCAATTACTCCAGAATAAAAAGAGTACTAAGACCAATTGGAATCCGACGATGCAACCGGTTGTAGATATATCAGGAATACAACTAAATCGTAAAAGGTTTTAAGAACCTTCTTAATCTTACTGCAGATAATCCGAGTAAACAAATTCCACATTTTTAAAAGAGTTGCCTAATGAAATGTTTTCAACACATTTTGCAGTATTCATTTCCTGTTTTCTACTGTCAAGAACAAATTGTTTTCATTCCCATTCAACCAATGTCCAGAGGAAATGCTTATACCCATTTCAAGCGACTCACACTCTGAAACACGTTTCCGAAACAAGGTACACCTGTGTCGAAAATGGGCGGATTTGCTAATCCCTATTCCCTCAAACATATAGATAAGTGATACGTGTACCTAAGTGCAAAACTAGGAAGAGTTATGGGGGTTCACCGGCACCAGTGAAACGGTGAAGGCAATGCCATCTTCAAAAAGCACAACTTTCTCAAAAGATTACCCAAATAACACAGACATTAACAGTCCCTCGCTGAGAATCTCATTCAATGGTTTGGTCACAATATGTTACATCACATCCATTTGCCCAGAAGCAGAAATTTATTGGCTTCATATGGTCACTCTGAAACACGTTTCCGAAACAAGGTACACCTGTGTCGAAAATGGGCGGATTTGCTAATCCCTATTCCCTCAAACATATAGACAAGTGATACGTGTACCTGAGTGCAAAACTAGGAAGAGTTATGGGGGTTCGCCGGCACCAGTGAAACGGTGAAGGCAATGCCATCTTCAAAACGCACAACTTTCTCAAAAGATTACCCAAATAACACAGACATTAACAGTCCCTTGCTGAGAATCTCATTCAATGGTTTGGTCACAATATGTTACATCACATCCATTTGCCCAGAAAGCAGAAATTTATTGGCTTCATATGGTCACTATGTACACCATACGGCAGGTAAAGAATGAAATATGGAAACAGGCAAAAGCCCCACATTCAACAATTCAATCGGTATTTTAACGCCAGAAACAATCTCAACTAAGGAGAAATTAGAGAGATCGTACCAGCAGAATATACGATTTACGAACTCCGTTGGAAGTCCTCGAGCATCATCCCCTTTAGACTTTTTGCCAGCCACATAGCTGTCTCTCTTGGGGAGACCTTATCTTTTCCAAAAGGCTTCAAAACAACTGAAAGTTCTTCCAATCTATTTTGCTGAAGCAAGTCTGCAGACAATTCCAAAAGCCCTTCCAATGCATCTGCCCGCTGCCTGAAAGACGTGACATCCAAAGTTTCCTTCGCGGGCATTTCCTCTACTGTTGCAGTCGGATTAGCTTTTGCTGGCTCAGAAGGTTCAACTTCTGTATTCAAAGAGGTGGGATTTCTGGCATCAATTTCCTTAATTCCAGAAGTATCAGAGGAAACTGAAATCAGTCTCGTATTTTCGGAACAACTAGATGATTTCAGATCCAAAGGATTTCCAAGGTTTTTCATCTCCTTTTCGTCACTTACTACATTTATCAGTTTCCCAACATCCGCACCTTTTCCACTCTCCACAGTTTCGATAACTGGTTGCTCGGTCCCAACACGAAAACTACTGTGCCTTATGACATGGATGACATCATCGAAAGCAGGAGGAAGATGTGCACTAGCTGGATTTTCAATTGCTGGATTTTGTGAAACAACTTCTGTGTCTGGCACAAAATTCGTGTGGTTGGATAAAACTGGAAGTGTAGGAGGAGAGTTGATATCAACTGCTGATGACAGCAGTTCCCTCACAGTAAACTTATCATCGCCATCCAATTTAGACGTGAGGTTTAACATGGGCATTACATTATGCTCCCTACTAGGCCCGCTTGAAGGGTTATCATCTTTACAGACAGATGTTTCTACAGATCTATTGTCACGTCCATGTTTTTCCACTGTTGTAGCATTAGGAATGTCAGATTTGATTGGGGAAGCAACTTTGGAGGTAGCTGGTCTTAAGCTTTCAGTTTTGGAATCATGACCAGTTAGTATCTGATCTGTGAAGGCAGTAAGAGGAGTTGTTGCATCATCAGAAAGCTCAAATGCTTGAACTGACAATGAAGACGAGGCAGAATTGCTGCTATCTGCTTGCATCCCTTTGCAAGCTCCCGCTAGAGCCTTATGTGACTCTTGTATAGTCTCTTTTGGAAACTGCGCAAGGTGACGAGTGGGCACCATGCACAAAGTCCTCTCGGGATTTTGAGTATTGGCCTCTGCATTGGAAGCATCACCCTCCACTGGGTTCATCCGTCCAGAAAATGACGATCTTCTAGCCAGATTAGGAGGTGTTTTTATTCTTGGCTTTGCAGGAAATCCATCTTCAGCAACATGTTTCATGGGACCACATGGAGGGATTCCATCATGTTTCTGTCTAGTCTTTGGAGAGAAATCAACAACAGGTAACTGCACATATTGGGAATGAATCTAAATAAATGAAAAGTTGAGAACTGATATAGTGGAAACAAAAACAATTAACTGTACTTACCTGATGCTTCAGAGAATGCATTCCCTTACTCCATTTCACAGACTCAAAGCTCCCGATTGCTGGTGCAAAAGGTGATGTCTCTATATTGGCCTTGAAACCAGGAGTAACTGGACTAGGTTTGGGGACTTTAGGCAACACTTCTAAATTTATTCTTGGGGTCCCAGCTCCCCCAGTTTCTGTGCGGTTCCCTCTTATTGGGGAGCTATTTTCTCTAGCACTCCCTGCTTTTGAAACCACCACAGTATGTTTTGCAGGTTTCGGATGCTTAAATACAGGATTAGATATCTGTTTGGCATGCAAATGTTTCATTACTTCTTCTTCATCCATTTTCAAGGAGCAATTTTGTACATCATCAAGTAACAACTGCTCACATCCAACCTCATCGTCCATAGAAGCCAAATCTGTATCAGTACCTTTGTTGTCACAATTTAATGCCATGACCTTGATTTTTTTCTCACTTGAAACCAAGCTACCTTTGTCACTACAAGAACTGTTACTGCTCTCGCTTTCAGCCGGATTCTTCCTAGTATCACGAGCGCGAAAAAGAGGCTTCTCTGGTGAATAGGAAGCAGGAGGGTTAAATGATGAGCGGTATTGCTCAACATAAGGCTGCAAATACGGGTGCTTCAGGATAGCTGATGCCTGACCAAAATTGAAATTTGATAATTAGATTGTTTCATAATGATGAAGTTTCTTAAACGGAAACGCTAATGCTGTGAAGGCTTACACTTGGCCGATGTTCAGGGTTTTTTCTTAGCATGCCCTTGATAAGTGTTTTTCTGTCAGAGGATTAACAGATTAATAACCATTCTACATTTTCCATACTACCATTGATTATTGTACTCATTAGTCATCATCAGAAAATGCCATCAAATGGTACAGAAAATATCCGGTCCAAAACCACTATGAAAATTGTTTGACTTACAAGGAGGGGGAATAACAGGAAGGTATAGGACCAATGGACGATCGGTTTATCTTACTTATCAACCCTGCCATGTCCTGAAACCAAACATAAAACGCAAGTATTAAACATTGAGCAAAAAAAATAAAGTTAAGAACAGTGAAGACTTCACCCAACGGAAGGGCGGTATTAATATTAGTTTTTAAGAAAGAAAATAAGATTCAAACGAAATATAGACACATCTACAGCAATTTAATTGTGGAAAAACTTGTCGATGCAAAACAAAATAAAAAGCATGCCTTGAGACAGGAGCTGGTTTGTAGACAAAGTATAACTGCTCTGTAGCACTAAAGTTCGATCAATGTACTGTCATTGGAAATTATGAAAATGTACCACTCATCAACCACATTACATCATTGTTATAAGCACAAGACAGATTCAAGACAAAGTTTTTGCATCCATAATTGGAGACTGAAAAGTAAAATGAACGAGGAGAAAAGAACCTAGGTGAATATATGATTTTCAATCTCTTATTTAACTGTCATACCAAAGCAGACATGGGATAGACATTAAACCATCATCATACAGTTATTCGTTTCACTCAATCTGCCAAGTTTATCTCATGTCTACTAGAGTGAAATTAACCTAGAGAACTTACAAAAGCTTTAAATGCGGGTCGATGAGCAGCCATCTCATACATACAGCAACCTGTCAACAAATTTAAAGTTCAATTTTAGAAGAATAAACCTAAATTCGTCACGGATTTACTCTTATAAAACTCAGAACATTTCAAGATAAAACAAGAACTGATACCTAGGGACCAAATATCCGATTTGAAACCGTAAGGTATATCTGCAAGAAGTTCGGGACACATGTAATTGGGAGTTCCAACTACCTGGAGACAATGGAATATGGCAGTTAGTTCCATGTTGGAAATTTATAGCACATTCAGTCTTCTTATCATTGGAAAGATCAATGCATAAGCATGATGTTCTCAACCATAAGAAGAAATGTTTCTGGGTGAAGGTATATAGATGAAATGTTCGCTTTGTTTATCTTTTTCACAGTTCTATGCCTAGTAAAGTAATTTTATTTCATATTCTGAAAATAGTAACATGAGGCATTTCATCTTATAAGAATTCTAAAACTACAACAGAAACAATATCCTGTTGATGACATACCGAAGAAGCCAAGTCATCTGCCTTCAAAGTCTTAGCAAGTCCAAAATCCCCTGGATAAAAATCAATGTATAGCATTCGAAATCAGTTATCAAGCCTTGCATCAGCGGAAGTAAATTCCATTGAAAGTAAAACTGCAATTAAGACAAACTTACCAAGGCGAACATCTTGATCTTTGGTAAGAAAGATATTGGAACACTGCCAAGGAGTAAATAACCAAATCAGCCAGTAAAGTTTTTGTAGGTAGTAGAAATAACTCAATCCAGACGTCTAGAAAAACACTCTATACATACTTTTAGGTCTCGATGTAAAACGAATTTTCCGTGCAGATATTCGACTGCCAATAGTAGCTGAGTGAACCACTTGCAGAGTTTCTGGTTACAGACCAAAATCAATAACAGCCCAAATATCAGACACCAGCAACTGAAAACATACAACACAAAATTCGTACAGTATTTCTCACATTGCCATTTGCCACTGTAAATCAGCTTGGGATGCAAATTCGAGAAAGCCATCCATAAAAACACAATTAATTATCTTTTAACAAGAGAAAGAATCTACCTCCTCGGGAAAATACTGCCCATTTGATTTTTTCATCAATTCAGCTCTGTTCGTAATCAAATTTCAACAATGTCAATTTCAACTCTTTAAAAAAGTTAAAGAAAAAGGATATTGGGTATCTGGACAAAAAAAATGTATGGAAGCTCACATGTCTCCGCCTTCGCAGTACCCAGTAACGATGCAAACATAGCAACCCTACAATATCAAGTACAACTTCTAAATCAGGACAAAAAAACAGGTAATGCAAATCAACAGCAAAATTTCCCAATTGTGGAAAGAAACGAGGGGACTGACTGACTTTCTCCACCCATGCTTCCTTAAATTCAACAATGTAGGGGTGTTGAATCCGTGCAATCAGAGCCATCTGCAATCCAAAAAAAAATCCCCAAATGTATGCTTATAATTATAAACTCCAACAACAAGATGACACAGAAACCCCAAGGGGTTGGCCGAGTGGTCCTGTCTTGAGCCTTAGGGGTTTACTCCCTCCTAAGGTCTGAGGTCTGAGGTTCAATCTTCTCGCCAGCAAGGCAGCAACTCTTAAACCGCTTAGTCCGAGGTGCGCATCCGAGGTGCGCGCGAGCCAACCCGGGACAACTTGCATTACTAAAAAAATAAAAAATAAATGAAGCAAAACAAGATGATCAAATCCAAGAGATTGAACTACCTCTTGGTGAGCAGATCTCCTGCATCGCTCCGTCTGCCTAGCCAGACGAATCTTCTTCAGTACGTACCTGTCATTTCCGAATTCGATCAGTGCAGACTCAAGCCAGTGCGTGCTATATACATATTTAGAGAGAGAGAGAGACTAGGGCGTACTTCTGCTTCTCGAGCTTGTGATTGACGAGAATGGCAGCGCCGAAAGCGCCGCGCCCAATCTGCTCCATGATCTCGTACTGATCCATCCGAGACTCCATCGCTTTTCTGTCGAATCAGTAATCCAAAAAGCTCCTCTCTTTTTTTCCCACAATCACCGCTTTTCCGAACAATTTCGAGCTCAATTTTCAGTGAATAATGCTCCGAGACTCCTCTGGATCTTCGATTTCGCTCGATCCCATCTCCGAAACTCTACCTTGATACCTTCGCTCCTCCCGTTGTACCGTCGGTTGAGTGAGTCTTCCTCCTCGGTGTTTAGTACTAGTAGTATAGATTGTACTGTACATTCAGGAGGTTAGGACCAGTTTTTGATTAGAACGTGCTACTACTATCATTAAAATGCATTTTGCTCTTATTAAAATGCTACTCTTACTCCTACCATACTTTCTTTGTTTAATTTCATTTTGTGACCAGTTGCCAGTTGGCGAGCTATTTGCCAAAAAGATGTTTTATCACCGGATCGCGTTTGATTCTTTAGACCCGATCCGGTCCGATGTCCTAAAAAATTGCTAAGAAAGGTACGAAAGTTGGGCGTATATGTGTAACCTGTGTTATTAAAATAAAATGTTAGACTCGCTTGTTTTGGTATTTGAATTTTGAATTTGGAGTGAAGAGAGATAGAGAGAGAAACGAGTAAGGATTTTCGGAAACTGACTGTGTTGATGGTTAGAAGATCCGTAAATTAAAATTTTAGGTGAAGAAGATAAGCTGACGAGGTAACTCTCAGGCTTGCAAGACCTATTCAATACTTATTTGTGGATTGGTAAGACTTCTTTTTCTCATGCCGTCCAAAGGGAATCCCATATTACAAGGGCCTGACATATTTCAATACTTATTTGTAGTAGAAGTATTATGGGACCCATTTCGGAATTCCACATAAATGATCCGAGCCGTTCATTAATTCTTAAAATATTCTTTCAATCAACCCTTCAAAAAAGTTATAGCTCAATCGAATAACTCGAAGTGATTGATCCAGTCTTACAACTTTTCATTCAAAATTCTGGATTCCAAATCCGAATGAGAGTTAAATAATTGGTTCAAATACTTACATTTTTTGTTGATCTTTCGCAAAGCCATTGAAATTTTTTTTAAAATTAATTGACGACTCAGATCATTTGTGTGAGATACTGAAGTGGACTCCACAAAAAATCTGTGAACAATATATATGTACATGTAGTCGGGTTCTATGGCATGGTCGCGTAGACATGTGGGACATAATTAAGAGTTGTGAATCAGGAAAAGTAACTTCTTTTTATTTTTTGTTAGGGAATTGATATTCGTACTCCCTTTTTGATGCAAGCGCTTCACTTTCAATGTGAAGTTACTAGTAACTTTATGAACAAAATGGAATGTCTGTATAAAAAAAGGGAGCGCGAATATCAATTTCCTTTTGTTATCAGAAGTAACTTATTTTTATAACAATCAAGCAATTTTCCCTACAAAAATCCAAAGATAAAAGATTACATCATGACGAAGGAATGAATCAAAACTACTAAATCTAAGACCCGAGCTAGCAAAGAAGCATATTAAGCTAACAAATTCAAGAACATCCTGTCGAAGAAACCCAACACTTGGTTATGAGAGTCCCTTTTCAAGACAAAGTAGTAGAGGAACCAAAGGGAACCCAGCTCAAACCATTGAGATGTAGCGCGCATACAATCATCAATAGAAAGCAGAAACCCAAACTAACACATCGATCACAGATTTTAACTTCCAAGCACCAAACCAAATAACAAAAAATAACAAAACTTATTTGTCCACCATCCACACCTACCGGATCTTGAAAAATTTGATCGATACAGTCACCGGATTAGAAAAATCAACCGGGAGAAATCAAGCCAAAGACAGCCGATACTGAAACCTCCGGTCATGGAGGTGTGGCTGAAAAACGTCGCCTCGTAGTATGGAAACTTTGGACAAAGGGATGAGTCGATAATGTAACTTTTTTTTTTTGAACACAGTCGATAATGTAACTTAGGCATGAGTAAATCACTTTGATTAAACAACAGTAGTGCTCTAGATACACATTTTTGAAAACAGATGGCGCGTACATATAGAATTTGAACCCATTTTGGGTCCCACAAAGATAATCGGAACCGCTCATTTTGTTCAAAACAACTTGTTTAAGGTTATCACAGAAAAAATCAGCTCATTTGGATATCGGTAAAGGGGTTTACAAAACACCCAACTTTGCTTCAGAAAAGAGCCTATTTTTTGAAGCAAAGTTGGGTATTTCGTAAACCCTCTTACCGATATCCAAATGAGCTGTTTTTTTACGGAGACCTTAAATAATATGTTTTGAACAACATAAGCGGCTCCGATCATTTTTGTGGGATCTAAAATGGATCCAAAGTCTATCTCTACGCACTGTCTGTGTTTCAAAAATCTGTGTTGTATACTTACTGTTGTTTAAATCATTGTACGGAGTAATAATCAGGAAAAGTAAAGAGTAAATAATCACTTTGATTGTAAAAAAGTAAAGTTACTTTTCCTCGTAATCAGGAAAAAGTAACTTAGGCAGAAAAGTAACTTAGGCATGAGTAAAAAACACTTTGATTGTACGTAAAAATGTTGCTCAACCACAGCTATATCTACCAGTCGCGATAATGTTAGTTCGATAATGGTCCCTTTGTCCTAAATTAATGAATTTATCTTATTTCTATCTTTCTAAGATTTTGGGTTAATCCACGTCAAGTTTTTGATCAATCATTCGGCTCAGGAGAGATCTCTAAAAATAAAAAGTAGTTAACTACAAAGGAATTTTTTTTTAAAAAGATGGTTTTTGAATTTTATGTTTTGCCTATTTTGGATTTTGTTACTTCAATCCAAAAAATTTCGCTTACATGATTGGTCTCGTCGAGACAAATGCATAATTCCAAACATGTATTACGAGGGAAAAAAAGAAGAAATTAACCATGTACATAAATTTCTCAATATCCAAGAGAATGATTAACTTAGTCCAAAAGGTCTCGAATTAACAAGATGTCCATCGATCGGGGCCTTGAAACATTATCGTGGATAATTAGGTGGTCATGTCAGTTTGACTAATTTCGAAACTCTTAAATTAACTATGAGACAAATGATCAGTGCTTTAAAGTTTGGATCGAATACTTGACTTTTGTGAAATTTGACCACGTAATAGTCATTTGGTTGCCATCTTATGTCAAACCCCTCGGGATCACACCACAGTAATGCTACAGCCATCGCACGGCATGTGGGGCTCATTCTAGGCCCCGCACAGATGATACGAGATGTTCAATAATTTTTTAAAAAAATCGAGTGAACATTACGAAAAATCAACTTAATCTGATATGTGTGAGTACTCGATCCGATCTCCCCTTTTTGGAAAAATCGGAAAACCTAATATTTCAATTTTTTCCGATTTTTCAAAAATGGAAAAATTAAAATGAAGCACCCAGCCACCCACGCATATCAGATTGACCTGATTTTTTTTTTTACGTTCACGTGTTTCTTTTTTAAAATTAACGGTTCGAATCATTTGCGCGAGACCCGGAATGGATCTCATACGCCGTGAGGCTATAGACTTTCTGGATCACACCATACCAATGTGGATATTGTTGTATGATGTGAGATTGTGAGGAGGTATCCCCTTGGTTTCAGCAAACCATGTGCTTTGGTAGCATTATTAATTGTGGGCTGGAGTCATTGGGGTGATTGGTGTGGGGTCCGCTCTCTTGCTCCCAAGGCGTTGGAAGTTACGGTAGTAGTACTACAGTATTATTTTGGGAACATGGGAAGTAACCATATGTGCAGACATTTGTGGGTTTGTTTGGTCCCTAGACGTACGTACGGCTAGACCCCCTTCCTACTTCCTAGACACCCATCGCGTGGAAAAATTATACTATGCCCCAAGGGCATAGCCACGTGGTGCTCCCGAGGCTTTCTGCACCACACATTTCAGTGGCCCACACTGAAATGTGTGGTGCAGAAAGCTCCGGGGCACCACGTGGCTATGCCCCGGGGGCATGGAATAATCTCTCCATCACGTGGCTAAGCTGCTAATGGAATTTTCTAAGAAAATGATGTAAAACTGTTTTTGTTTATGTTTAAATTTGGAGACCTTCTACGGACACGGACATTGTGCACGTACGGGACCATAGAATGGCACGCGGGCCTCACTTTGGATTCCACACGATTAATACGAGTCGTTCAATAATTTAAAATAACTGTTCGAGTGAGCTCTCGAAATATTAGCTCAATATAATACGTGTAAGATCTTGATCCAAAATTTTCATTTTTTTTTTCATTCGGATTATAGAAATCCAAAAACGGACCATGTGTGCCGGTCTATGCATCATATGTACACAGCCCATTGGAGGCTTTAGCTTTGGTATACACCAAATGGTTTAAGCCCGTAGTTTTATTGTAATTAATCTTTCTAATCTGCGAAACAGATCATGATGGCTTCTAATAGGGGTGAGCATAGTTCGGATTTGTTCAGTTTTATAGTAAACCAATAACCCAACCAATACCTACGGATTATGAATTTAAAAAACTAAACCAATCCACAAAATGTATAGAACTAAACCAATCAAAACTATTAAATACGGTTTGGTTTCGATTTTAAACTACGGTTTGCTTTGAACTAAGTTATCATCTTCAATAAATGTTTAAAATACTTAAAATTACAAAGATAAATTTAAAGAAATCTTATATTAAAATCAATTTCAGTCAAATTACCAAAATACACTTACATCAACCAACTAATTAATAGTATAATACCAACAATTGCCTCAAGTCTTAAAATAATAAAACTAAAATACTGGAAATTAGGAATGAGTTTGATATATAGTAGAAATTTAGTCTAAATTATCTTGGTAGGGAAGGTAAACTAAATATTGAGGTGGATGTAATAGGATCCGTAAAAAAGAAAATGACTTGACTAAGGCTCCCATATTTATTTGGTGAATCATAATTAAATTATATACATAACTATAACATATATGTATTATACGGTTCGGATTGGTTTGAAACCATAACCGCGAATGTGAATCCACAAACCAAACTACATAATGCGGGTTCTAATTTTTTTAAACTATGACCAAACTATACTACTAAAAAACCAAACCTAACCTTTTGGTTTGGACCGAATTCGCAATTTGACGGATTTTTTACTCACCCCTAACTCCTAACAACATTTTTGTTACAATCACACACATTTATGCACACATTTTTTCATTTCTTTTTATATACCAAGTATCAGGTGTGGATTTCACACATATATGTGAGTCCGAAACATCCATTTTCTTTAATTGAAAATCAAAGTCCATGTGGCATATGATTATCCAGGACATCGGGTGTCAACATAATAGGAATGTGTCTCCCCTTTGTGATGCCTTTTTTTTCCCCTTGAGTGTTCAGACTCATTGTGTATTTCTTCCTTCTATCAATAAATTTTTTCCTTTGTTGAGAAAAAAAAAATTTCAAAGTCCAAGTCCATAGCTCTTAATGGGATATATATTTCGCACATTTGTGTGTTCGTACATTATTGTAGTATATCCTCGTTTCGGAAAAATTGTTTGGTTTGTGAAATAAGAACTTAAAAAAAGTACGACCTCATTAAAAAGTTAAGGTTTTAACAAAAAATTGAAATAATTCGTGAATTTCTAGTGACTTGCTGCAAGAGGTTCAAAATTTTGTTTAAAAACTGCATTTTTTTAGTTTCTCATTTGGCGGATTGGACTATTTTTTTTTTTTTGGTTTAATAATCGAATGTCCCGATCAGTTTACGTGAACCTCGACTAGACTATCTTTTGGGACGAAGTTACTATTATGCTAGAATAAAAAATTAATGGACTAAAATTTGACAAAGGGGCCGAAGAGAAAAACATGTCTGCCCACACGCTTGTGTGTGAAAAGTATATCAAAAAAACTAAAGTGGGTAGTAAACCATCCCAATTCCCAACCAAGAATCCAGCACACAAAAGCAACAGAAGACCAAACAGTTGGCATGAAGGCAACAGTAACATATATACACACTGGGGCGGAACCGTGAGTATTGAAGAGTGGGCTATATTTCAGGTCAGTTTTGAAAAAAACAAAAAATTTACGGGTAAAATTTAGTCTAAATAATTTTGGTCCAACCCATTTCACTCACCAATCCATTTTAGCCCAGGATAAATTACATTCACATCCGCCATTGCTCCATTTGTTTCTGGCATAAAATATTGTACCCACAACAGTACTTTCTAGGGGTGAGCTAAAAATCCGTCAAACCGTGAATTCAGTCCAAACCGAAAGGTTTGGTTCGGTTTTTTAGTAGTATGGTTTGGCCATGGTTTAAAAAAATTAGAAACTGCATTATAGGGTTTGGTTTGTGGATTCACGTTTATGGTTATGGTTCCAAATCGATCCGAACTGTATAATACATTATATATATATATATATATATATATTATTTAATTATGAATTCACCAAATAAATATGAGAGCCTTAGTCAACTACTTTCCTAATTTATTGATGCTATAAAATCTACCGCAATATTTAGTTTTCTTTACCTAGCAAGATGTTTAATAGTTGGTATTCTTAGTTGATTAATTATAGTGACTTACCAGTATTTCGTTTTCTTAGTTTAAGACTTGAGATAATTGTTGGTATTCTACTTTTAATTTATCTTCATAATCTTATATACTTTAAATTTTTTTTGAAGATGATAGCTTAATATAAAGCAAATCGTGGTTTAAAACCGAAATCGAACTGTA
Source organism: Rhododendron ovatum (assembly GCA_019656835.1). NCBI lineage: Eukaryota > Viridiplantae > Streptophyta > Magnoliopsida > Ericales > Ericaceae > Rhododendron > Rhododendron ovatum. The sequence goes on from CM033792.1 coordinate 10,863,193, forward strand.
TTTTAATGGTTTGGATTGGTTTGGTTCTATGGCTTTTGTGGGTTGATTTGGTTCTCCAAATTCCTAATCCGTAGATATTGATTTGGTTCTTGGTTTACTATAAAATTGAATCAATCCGGACAATGCTCACCCCTAGTAGTTTCCATGGAGATTTCTTTTATTACTCCATTTTTCATGCTCCCTAATGCTTACACATACATGGGTATTCTGGTTACCATACAAATGAACAGAATAATTGCATTCAATCTACTATGTATTACTTTGTAAAGAATACAAGAAATCAATAAGTTCATTTTTTTTTCATAATGTTTTACTCTCACGGTTCGACTTCTCTTGCACAAAAATTCTGGCTCCGCGGGCCCTGATTACATACCATGAGAAAATACAGCTACTAATAAATTAAAACAAAAAGAGGTAATTGCATGCAGCAAGTTATATTATTTTTTGAAAACAAGCTAAGAAGATTCGTTGAACAGATAGAAGCAAGCCAGTTACAGAATTATTGATTTCTTTTTCGTCAATTAAATGTACATGCTGTAATTCACATGCTCACTTTGGTCAAATGGAAATTCGATTATAAATATAGTTGTCAATACATGTCTGATCGATCACCATATCATGAATATATGCCTGCAAATAATTGTCAACTTGATAGTTGCTTCATTCTCCTAAAGTTATAATAGTATACTTATTTTGTTATCGGTTATGCTATTGAAAGCCACCAATATTTAAGGCAAGAAAAATACTGATTTCGATACACTTTTCAAGACACCTTAACACATAAAAAATTGTGGATTTTTTTTTATAAATTTTTTCCTGCCTTATTGACAGCCCATTGTGTATGTTGTTATTAGCATTTTCCTACTGGTGGGTAGAGCTGCCCAACTAGGTACTAATTAATTGCAATTGAGACCAAAGTCACATAATAATTCGTGTGTGGGTGTGTGAGCAGGAGCGCGAGCGTGAAAGCGTCTTTAAATTACATCTCAAGCTACTAAAATTTATATACGAGAGCGAGGATTGAGAGCGAGAGCGTAATGTGAGGATTGAAAACACAAGTTGGCGCAATGCGAGGATCGAGAGCGCGGTGTATTTTGCAGAATTATGTGACTAAAATTGGGACTATGTCCAGTTGTTAAAACTACTAGTAATTCGGAGCATTAAAACTGCAGTTTTTCAGAATTATGTGACAACTATTAATTTGTTCAATCATGGTTCCTTTTATCATTCTATTTGATCACATCGTTCAACAAATTGGCTCAACATATGGTTTCATTTTCATGCTTTAAATTGATTACAAAAGCTAACTACATCACTGTCTTATCTATTACTTATCTTATAGTACCGTTTCATACTTTCATATCGTTGGTTCCATGGGCCTCTAATCTTTAAACGATAAGTAATAATATCGTGGTCTATGATATATTTTATAACATTATTTATTATTGTGTGTTACATAGGGCCCGCTTCATTAGTGCTATTAATCGTCGTCAATGCTATTTTCGGTTTAGGTTCGACTAAAAATTACTTTTTTTGAAGTCCGTAAATGACGATGTAATAATCTAATATTTTCATTTACTGTGGGTTCCATGGGCCGACTTCATTAATGCTATTAAGCTTTTTTAAATACTCATTTTATATTTACAACGTCAAAATTCAACTAACAATTAATCAACTTTATCTTTTCTGATAATCCACAAATGACGATATAAACTAACTTCCCGCTTTTGTTGTATTTATAAAAAATTTGGCATTCCGAAAACTATTTGTGAAATATTTCTAGCAAAGTAACCAGTTTCAAAAATCGTCAACCAACCAAGTTATTGAAAAATATGAAGTGAGTCTGAAAAGTGTATCCACACATAGCCTTGGCCCCTCTATGTATTTCGTTGCATGTTGTAACCCTTTTTGTGGCTTGTACTACTACTTAGAAGAGGACCATGAGGGAAACTGTTTTTATGTTCGTCTTTGTTTAGTTATTGCACGTACGTTTTGCTTATTTCTTGTATTATGAGGGTGTTTTTGGTCAGTCTTGGCTCTAATCTCCGAGTTTTTGCTAAATTTGTCCTGAATCAGCCACGCGCTATGTTTATTTTCTTGGTTTTTTTGTGTGCGATACATGGTGGTTTCTGGTCTTTTCTTGTTTTAGCATTTGTTTAGCTCCAGCTATGTTGAAACGTGGTCTCAATGCTCTATTTATGTGTCAATTGAGGCCTCGAAGGTTTTTCTTTGGTGTTGCTGTCTGTTCTAACTTTTAAATGCCAGTACTAGTTTTTTTGTAGCAAGAGTCACAGGTTCTGACAACCTCGGAAAATTTGGTCTGTTTGGTTCTATTTCGAGAATCAGATTTAAACTTTCCAAATCCTGTTCTTGGAGATATAAAATTTGATTCGTTTTCATGCATTACTTGTTTTGAATGGAATATGTTGTTGAGAACCTTCTTTTAGTGTTCTAAAGTAACGGATTAATTGTCAGAAAAACAGAAGTTTTGAAAACCATCAAAGTTTGGTTCTTAAACAGTTAAACTGCTGGCAAAACATGATATCCTGCATGCAAACAGAGTGTTTTGACCCATCTGGATTAGAGTGCATCCTTCTGTTTTCATAGTTCATAGTTAAGCTCATTGGTAGACAACACCAGAGGGAAACTCACTGCTATCTCCATCTTCTCTTTGGTCGTGAACATCCGAGGCACATATATAACTGCTTGTTCTATATTCTCTTTATCTGTTATCTGAGTCTGCCTTCAGTTTAGGATTCGCCAATGGATCCCCACCGGGAAAACGGTGTAGGAAATGGTGCGGGAAATGGCATAGGAAATGGTGCATCGATCAGAGTCTTCGCCACCGTCCCCTCCTGTTCCACCGAACGCTGAGCCGGAGCAGGTTCTTGAACCTGCTAAGAAAAAAGTGGCGCGCGTCCCTATAGCGAGACGTGGTTTGGGAACGAAGGGGAATAAGATTCCTATACTAACGAATCACTTTAAAGTAAATGTAACAAAATGACTTCTTCCATTGCAGTGTATGTTTTCTGTACTTAACTTTCTAATTCGAGTTCATCTCACTTTCTGAAATTTGATGGTACCTTTGCTAACTGTATCACTCATTTGTGCTACAATAATTCTTTTCTCTGAAACAGGTTGCACTTTTTTATGAAGATGGGCGCCTGGTAGACAGAAAGGGCGCTTGAGGATGTCGTGCCCAACGAGAAAATTTTAGGAGAAAATTTTCAGTGCCGGATGGGCACGGCCAAGTGGTGCCGTGCAAAATTATTAGAACACCCCCTCAAACCCGAACAAATTTGGGCTGTTCAAACGTGTTTTGGACAGCCGAGATACGCGCATAGGCACCACGTGGCCGCGTCCATAAGTCCATTGCACCTTTTGATTTCATCAGCTATTGGTTATATTTGGTTACCTCGAGGCCCAGTTCAGTTTTGAGGAGGAGAAATGGAAGTAGCGGATTTTAGACATCACCTTAGTGTTTTTCATTTTGTTTCTTGATCAAGTGTCATCTATTCTTTTACCTTGAGTGGAACCGGATTTTATACTTAACTATTGGTTACGACTACAGTTGAGAGGGGGAAATGGAGAAGACTTCTTTCCGAGGAACGGCAGGTGGAATTTTAACAATAAGGTGTTCTTTTGGCCCTGGCTTTTTTCTTGTATTTCCTTTCTTGATTCTGGATTCGTAGACATTTATCTTTGACGTGAATTTTGACTCTAATAACATTTAATTTTGCGGGAGTAGAAATTTGTGGAACCAGCAACAGTAGAGCGCTGGGCTGCTGTAAACTTTTCAGCTCGCTGCGACATACGTGGCCTTATTAGAGACTTGACAAGAATTGGAGAATCGAAGGGGATTGTATGCTCTGCCACTTATCCTTAGAGCAAGTTCGTTTTTTGGGATTCCATGTATGACCTTTAAGTCTTTTGTTTTTGTAGAAAAAAATTGAAGCTCCGTTTGATGTATTTGAGGAGAGTCCACAAAATAGGCGGGCCCCACCTCCTGTTCGAGTGGACAAGATGTTTGAAGACGTACATTCCAAACTTCCCGGAGCACCTAAATTGCTTCCTGAGAGGAAGAACTGTGACATATATGGTTTGTTTGACTTGATTTATTCCTTTTTTTTCCTGGTAAATATTTAATTCTACATTATCACAGTTCTTCTGTGCTAGTGTCCACTTAATGAAAGCCATATAACCTCTAGGGTCCATGGAAGAGAAAGAACCTGGCTGATTTTGGAATTGTGACCCAATGCATGGCTCCAACATGAGTCAATGATCAATATCTCAATATCTCACAAATCTCTCAAGATCAATGCAAAGGTGAGACTCTGTGTCATGGTGTAATTTCCCTCTGAGATAAGCATTCCCCTTGCTTTTTAGTTTGGACATTTCACAAACCCTTCTCATCATCTTCTTACATACTTGCAGCTTGGTGGACTCAATTCGTTGTTATCTGTTGAAGGTTCTCCCTCTATGCCCTTGATATCTAAGGCTCCTACCATGATTATTGGGATGGATGTTCACATGGCTCTCTTGGCCAGTCTGATGTACCATCGATTGCAGCGGTAACATGTTGCTTTATTTCATTTTCGTTTTGTTCTTTCTGTCATTCCAAGCGTGGTGTTGTTTGATAGTTTCAGTTCCTAAATAGAACTTGCTATTCCTTGCACTAAATGCCACACTTCATTATCCTTATGATGCACACTCCTGAAAAGAAAATGGGGAAATAAAAAAGAAAGCAAAAAGAGAAATTTCAAACATTCTCTTCTCTTTCCACTGTTTTTGCTATTATAGTTCCTTGATATTGTACTTCAATTGTTCTTATGATATGAATTTAGGTCTTCAGCTCCAGGAACTGGCCATTCATTTCATGTTATTGGGCTTCTGTCCGCACCCAGTCACCCATAGTTGAGATGATAGATTCGCTTTAAAAGCGATTTTTCTGACACTGAAGATGATGGCATTTCTAAGGTGCGAATTTTCTTCTTAATGCTTTGGTGATCTTGTTACAGTCTGTGATTGTTTGATTTAATAATGCTTTTTGTTTGTATGCCATTAGATTGCAGTTTTAACCCTTTGAACATGGTTGACTGAAGCTAGTTTTCCTCTGAATTCAGGGAGGCTTTACTGGAGTTTTACGTGAGTTCAGGCAAAAGGAAGCCTGATCAAATTATTATATTCAGGTATTTGTTTCTTCTACATGACGCCAAACACAATTGTTTTTATTGTATCACACCTGGGTTATTATCTGCTCTCTTCCTTTGGCTTAAGTTTTAGTAATAAATTTACACGGGGATGTAAGACTGAATAACAAACGAGAGAAGCAGGATAAAATCTTAGAGCACACCAAAGATATTTAGAAGAATCAACTGTTGGAGAAAATGTGGCAAGTATTGATATTTAGTTGGACCTGCCTTCCTACTAAATTGAAGCTCCATCACAGGTAGCATTGCTGTATATGCTCTTATAACAAAACATTTGAGGTATCTCCCGTCATGTATCTCTATGTTGATAGCCAAAGTGGTTACACAAGCACGACATAGCATGAGATAAATAGGTTTGGCTATAGTCCAGATCTAAAATGTGAGGTTTGGGTCCTCTGTAAGACTGTAACTGGTCTTGCTTTGCCATGTGAGACTAGAAAACTTCTTTTCTCGACCTGCAAGACTGGCTTTTCCCTTGGTTCGACTTGACTCTCTGGACTCTGCATCATTTCTATTAACTTGAAGGGAATTGTTGGGCAAAATATGCTTGATTGTATTTAATGTAGCATTTAATAACACAGTAGAATCATTTAGTACCTTTTGACTTGAGCTTTGCTTCTTCTGCTGTGCTAGTTAAGGAATAGGATAATTGTTGTATTATGCTACCGGAATCCAATCTTAGTGCACATATGACATGACCTCGAGGTGCTATTAGATTTAACGAGGTCTCTTGAGCATGAAACTGTTTTGACATGCATTTGTTTTTCTTTTTTGTAATTATCCTACGCTCCTTGACAGTGTGACTTGGCTGCTAATTACCTTTTCAATCCATACTCAGTTCTAATTTAATCCCTTCTGTCAATTGTCTTTATGTTCTGGTTTGCAGGGCCAGCCTAAGGGTTTTTAGTGCCCAAGGCCTAGTAAAAAAGGTGTGCCTTTAAAGACATAGAGAACAACGAGCTGATTAATAAAAACCCCAATTCATTTTCCCCTTCCATTTACATTGATTATCGATCGATCGAGAGAGAGAGAACAGAGAAAGAGAACACTGAACAACGAGGTTCTTACTAGTAGGGAAACCCCAGGCATGCCGAAAAACCCAATCGGAAAATCGATTGTAGAAGACGAAGACCCAGTAGGCTGCTATGGTGTTACCTCTCAAATGCAGACAAGAGCACCTTTTTATTTTAGTTGCCTTTTTATTTTATTATGGGTCTTATATTGGGCCTTTAGGCCTAATGAATGTTGTGTAATTTATTTTGGACATTTAGGCTAAATGAAGTTTTTTTGCCTAGGTCTTTTTTTAAAATCAGATTGGGCCAATTTTTTTTCCTATTGGGCTAAAAAGACCCCTACTCGAGCCTAATAGTAAAAATAATAGGAGTGCCTCTAATTTTTTGAATGCCCAAGGCCCAGGCCTCTTAGGCCTTGGGGTTGGGCCGGCCCTGCTGGTTTGCTAGGGATGGAGGCAGCGAGTCGCAATTCAATCAAGTTCTGAACATTGAACTGGATCAAATTATTGAGGTTTTTGTGCTAATCTACGAATCCCAACCTTTCCGGTTTAGTGAAAAAGTTGAAGTAACAGTTTTTTGAGTGGTTGTGCAGGCCTGCAAGTGTCTGGATGAGAAATGGTCACCGAAGTTTGTGGTGATTGTTGCACAAAAAAATCATCATACAAAGTTTTTCCAACCTGGATCGCCCGATAATGTCCCACCTGGTTAGTCCTCCAATAAAAGCATGGAGGTAATTCAATTATTCGATTGAAAAAGTCTGACATTATTTTATTATGCAGGTACGGTAATTGACAACAAAGTATGTCATCCCCGGGGCAATGATTTTTACCTATGTGCACATGCTGGAATGATTGTGAGTATTACCATAGACTTGCGGCATTTAGTTGTAGTTTTTTTTTCCCTTCCTGAAAATAGACTTCGATTCAAACTTGACTGGTAGCTTTTGACATGTTTCTGGTCACTTATGTTCTTTCATTTTTGTTTGAATTCTACTTTTCGACATGTTGGATTGTTGATTAGCGAGTGCCCAATGAATATCTGAGATGACATGAGCCTTGTCCACTGTTTTTTCTAGCAATCCTGAACTTGTGAAGTTGTGTTCGAAATTTAGGACCCGCCTCTTGTAGTTTGTGACTACTTCAATATTTGTGTGATGCTATATTTCTGGACGTGACCAATCCGGTTTGTCATGTGTTGGGAAAAACTACCCGAAACACTACGAATATTTTTCCCTCCTTGTGCAAATAGAGAATAGGCTAAATTATCACAACCACAATAACCAACAACAAAGCAATCTAGGAGCCGAAAGCAAAATAAGCAACAATAAGCAAACCACGAGACACCGGAATTTTTACGTGGTTCCTCCTAAATTAGAGGTACGTCCACGGGAGCGTAATCGCTACCAAATCTTCCACTAATGATAATGGGGTTACAAGAGTTCTTTCCTAGCAAACTACTAGAGGCATACAAACATTACCCAAAGGTAGATTTCAACAAACAACAAAGAGTACAAGTTTAGGTCTCACTAAGTGGATTTCCTAAACTCCTAGAACCTGAGAGAACCTTGCCAATCTGCTCTGATCAGTGCGTAGAGCTCGTCAAACTATGAAACATACTGAAAACCCATCAAAATCGGAGTAGCAACAGTGGTCCGATCTTGGCTTGAACTAAGAAGCAAAACCCTTGTTTTTTTTTTCCGGCAGCTCTCTGGAACTCTCTGTTTCTCTCGAAACCAGCAGCAGTCTCAAATGAGACAAATCTCCTGACTAACTTTTGTAATCCCATGGTGGAAATTACAAATTCTTCCTTTGTCATTCAAAAAATAACAAGATAACCCCATAACATTTTGGACTTAATTAATAAGCCCCCTTGTGGACCCACCAACTAGGAGGGACCCACCCAACAAATCTCCCCCTCCCGACTTAGGTGGGGGGTTCAACCAACCCCGCTTGGGAACAACAAAACACATGCTTCTCCTTGGGCAAAGATTTAGTCATCATATCGGAACCATTCTTGTCCGTATGGATTTTCTCAAGCTGTAACAATTTTTCATCCAACGCCTCACGAATCCAATGATAACGCACATCAATGTGTTTTGACCGTGAATGAAAAGTTGAGTTCTTGCTCAAATGATTAGCACTTTGATTGTCACAATTGAGAACATACCTTTCTTATTCAAAGCCCAATTCTTGAAGAAGCTTTTTCACCCATAGCATATCCTTAGAGCCCTCTGCTATTGCAATGTACTCGGCCTCAGTGGTAGATAATGCAACACATTTCTGCAACTTAGACTGCCAAGATACGGCTCCCCCTGAATAAGTCAGCAAGTAGCCCGAAGTGGATTTTCTAGAGTCAACATCTCCCGCCATATCTGCATCCGTATAGCCTTCAAGCAAAGGCTTACCATTTCCAAAACATAAACACATTTTGGAAGTACCGCGGAGATAACGCAAAATCCATTTCACTGCAGCCCAATGATCCTTTCCCGGATTAGATAGAAATCGACTTACCACACCAACCGCATAGGCAATGTCGGGCCTAGTACATACCATTGCATACATCAACGAGCCAACCGCCGATGCATATGGAACATTCTTCATTTCAATTTTTTCCTTCTCACTTGCCGGACTTTGCTTGGAGCTAAGTTTGAAATGATTAGCAAGTGGAGTGCCAACCGGTTTAGCCTTACTCATGTTAAACCTTTCAAGCACCTTCTCAATGTACCTTTCTTGCGATAGCCAAAGCTTGCCATTCTTCCTATCACGTGTGATCTTCATGCCAAGAATTTGCTTCGCGGGACCCAAATCCTTCATAGCAAAGGATTTGCCAAGCTCCTTTTTCAACCTCTCAATTTTTCCCGCATCGTGGCCAATGATCAACATATCGTCCACATATAGCAATAAAATGATGAAGTCACCATCGGAGAATTTCTTCATAAACACACAGTGATCCGAAGAAGTCCTATTATACCCATGTTCAACCATGAACGAATCAAACTTCTTGTACCATTGTCGTGGCGCTTGCTTTAGCCCATACAAGCTCTTCTTTAGTTTATAAACTAAGTTCTCCTTGCCTTTGACTTTGAACCCCTCCGGTTGTTCCATGTAAATTTCTTCCTCCAAGTCACCATGAAGGAAAGCGGTTTTTATATCAAGCTGCTCAATCTCAAGATTCAAGCTAGCGGCCAACCCAAGAACAACTCGTATAGACGGCATCTTCACCACCGGTGAGAAAATTTCTTCAAAGTCAATGCCCTTTTTCTGGCCAAATCCTTTCACAACCAACCTTGCCTTATACCGTGGCTGTGAGCTTTTCTCTTCGGTCTTCAAGCGATACACCCACTTGTTTTTAAGAGCTTTCTTACCGTTAGGTAATTTCACCAAGTCATAAGTGTGGTTCTCATGTAAGGATTTCAACTCTTCTTGCATGGCTTTCATCCACTCCCCCTTATGCTTGTGAGTTAGAGCTTCTTCGTAGCACTCAGGTTCTCCACAATCTGTAAGCATCACATACTCATCAACGGGATACCTTCTTGAAGGTTGCCTTTCTCTAGTTGACCTTCTCAACTGTTCTTCTTCAGGTGGTTCGGAAAGAACTTGTTCTTGTTGCACTTCTTATTCTGTTTCCTCAGCTGCAGGAGTTTCCTCAACATCATCATCATTCTGCACATCTCCCCCGTAATCATCATGCACCATGGGTGGAGGAATCGGATCAAGATTCACTGGATACTCATGTGATGGTGTTGGCTTCTCATTTTTGTCTAAATCTTCAATGGTTTGATTCTCAAAGAAGACGACATCATTACTTCTCACAAGTTTCCTGTCAACTGGATCCCACAATCTGTAACCGAACTCTTGATCGCCATATCCCAGAAAAATACATTGCTTTGTCTTGCCATCAAGTTTTGACCTTTCATCCTTCGGGACATGCACAAATGCCCTGCACCCAAACACCCTCAAATGCCCATAGGAAACTTCCTTTCCCGACCAAAACCTTTTCGGCACATCACCATTCAGTGGAGCTGAAGGAGAAAGATTGATTAGAGCAACTGCTGTCCTCATTGCCTCACCCCAAAAGGATTTAGGCAGCTTTGCATGTGAGAGCATACATCTCACTCTTTCCACAATTGTTCTATTCATTCTTTCTGCCACGCCATTTTGTCGAGGTGTCTTGGGAACGGTTCTTTCATGCTTGATGCCATTTTCCATGCAATATCGGTGAAACGGGCCTTTGTATTCACCCCCATTATCAGTTCGGATACATTTCAAAGTCCTTCCAGTTTCCCTTTCAGCATTCACCTGAAAAAGTTTAAATGCTTCCAACACAGCATCTTTAGTTTTCAAAGCATAAGCCTAAACTTTTCTAGAATGATCATCAATGAAAGTAACAAAGTAACGTGCACCACTATGTGTTCTAACTTTCATTGGACCGCAAATATCGGAATGTATCAAATCTAGAACATTAGGCTTTCTAGATGCAGGAGTTCTATTAAATACAACTCTATGTTACTTACCGGCTAAGCAATGAACACAATGCTTTAAACATGTACCTTTCACCTCCGGAAGAAGTGCTTTCCGGGCTAGAATTTGCATTCCTTTCTCGCTCATGTGACCGAGCCGCTTATGCCATAGCTCGGTGGAGGCTTCATCCCCAATTGCATTCACCTCCCCTTTGTTTAGCTTAGATTGCATCAAATAAAGAGTAGAACTCTTCTTTCCTCTAGCAACAACCAAAGAACCCTTGGAAAGCTTCCATTTTCCATCACCAAATTGGTTCTTGTACCCCTCATCATCAAGCTTGCCGGCGGAGATCAAATTGAGCCGAATATCGGGAACATGTCGAACATCCTTGAGCACAAGTTTACAACCCGTGTTGGTCTCTAAGCAAACATCTCCCATCCCCACAATCTTGGACACACCTTCATTACCCATCCGGACATGGCCAAAGTCTCCATGTGTATAGGATGCGAAAAAGTCCCTTTGTGAAGTAACATGGAAGGAAGCACCCGAGTCAATCACCCAACTCAAGTCTTGCCCCGTGAGCCCAACAAAACCATCATCGCAAACAATGATAACTTCTCCATCGGAGGCAACTGCGGTTGTATCTTTTGTACCACTACTTTCGACACCTTTCCCTTTCTTTAGCTCCTTTTGAAGTATTCGACACTCCTTTCTCACATGCCCCATTTTATGACAATGAAAGCATTCGATTTCACTCCTCGGCCTAGATGTTCCTCTTGACTTGCTTCTTGATTTGTCTTTGGACTTGTTACGGTCACCATGAGAATTTCTAGTTCTGCTCCTGCCCCTATTCTGAACAACAAGAGCCTCAGTGTCAACCGAAGTACCTTGCTCTTTTCTTCTTGCCTCTTCATTGAACATGCCATCTTTCACCATGTCCATGGTTACCATCCCACTTGGAGCCGAATTGCTGATTGTCACAACCAGCGTTTCCCAACTATCAGGCAAAGAGCTCAACAACAACAGTGCTTGCAACTCCTCATCTAGCACTAGTTTCATCGTAGTCAACTGGTTTATCAACCCTTGGAAGTCACTCATGTGCTCCACAACACTACGACCATCTTTGTACTTCAAATTAACAAGCCTTCGAATCAAAGAAGCTTTGTTTTGTGCCGTTTTTCTCTCATACATAGCCTCAAGTTTCGTCCACAACTCATACGCATTGGTTTCTTGAGCTACATGATGGAATACGCTTTGATCAACCCAAGTGCGAATTAAGGCAACGGCTTTTCCTCACATACACCTGGGTCCCATGCATATTTAACACGCAGGATCCACCTTACGTGTATTGGGCTTGCTATGTGACTCGTGTTGGGGTTCAAATGGGCCGAGTTGGAAGCCCAATGATTGAACAATCTTACGTGTATTGGGCTTGCTAAATTTTACTCATGCAAAAATCAGGTCTGGATAACAATTGATTTCTCCAAATTATATTGGCCTTTCGAATTTTGTTTTCAACAAATATGCTTTAGCTATTAATGTCCGATCCAAATAATTATATGCATGGACAATCAACATTGATCTCCATAGACTAAATGATTTCGTCCGTTGTAGAGCTTGGGAGAATACAAAATTTTGTAGTATGAAAGTGCACTACAGAGGCGTAATGTCAGATCTGAGTTTGAATATCCTAACACAGAGTTGCAACACGCACCTTGTTCCTCATTTGCGACCTCTAATAATCTTTTTGTTTGGGTTTCTCATAAGTCATAGTCTAACAGCTAGGGTTGGATCATAGATTGGCAAATCTAAGAAAAAAGATTAAAAAAAAATTAACAGACCGTGACATATTTTCTCCTCTTGTTCTGCAACCAGTTGGAGTACTTTTCAAGTAAAGAAGTTAAATAAAATTTTTTTTGGCCCCTGTCGTTTCTATTTGGTTGGTAAATCTCTCCACGAAGCCATAATCTAAATCCATCCTATAGACATTTATCCCAGGCAGGGGAATTTTTTTGAAAATACTATAAAGTAAGAAATAAATTAATTATACGTTGAAAAAAGATGTACGAGTCACTTTAATTAGAAGCATCCAGATATTCTTTAAATGGACCACGTCAAAATCATCAAAACGAGTACCATGACTTTTCCCCAACGCATTTTTTGACTTTATACTGACCAAAACTATCTGAGAGAAATAGAAGAAATAATTATTCAGATCAATCTAGCGCGTTATGGATTGTACGTGTAGATATCGTTACTTCCACATGAATCTACTACATTATTACCGCACCATATTTTCTCGATCTTTATATCCACTTCTTTATTTCATCGTCCTAAATTGCTTGTCCCATACGTAAATTTTATAACACGCCCCGGTCCTTTTAATCATTGTAAACTCTTCGATTATAAATATCTGTGGATCGAGGACAAAGTACATGCTCTGCTCTCCAATGTACCAGATCACAAACCCCTCGTTGACAATGATTGATTTCCGCAATTGCTACGTTGGTGTCAACCCTAAATGCCTTCTAGACCAATTCAAATCACAATGAAGACCAAATTCTCTCTCTCTCTCTCTCTCTCTCTCTCTCTCTTAAAATCTGTGGAGTATAATTCAGGGGAAAGCAGAGGAGGGGTGAAGAACAGAAAAAAAGAATTGGGATGGAGAATAAAAGGGTGGTGGTGGTAGGAGGAGGAGTAGCAGGTTCCCTCGTTGCAAAATCTCTCCAATTCCGTGCTTCTCTCACCCTCATCGATTCGTAAGATTTTCTCATCAATTCTCTCTCTCTCTCTCTCTCTCTCTCTCTCTCTCTCTCATATTTTTTTTGTTGGAATAATTTCTTGTCATCCTATGTTCCTTAACAAATAATTAAGCACCAGCTCATTTTACATTAATACTGTAATTGATGTTAGAGGATTGAAGAGAGAGAAAATCTGTGTATAACTTACATAATTACATTAGATTTATTAAAACCACCCTCAAAATCTTTCGATTGCACTTGAAAAAAGTTGTTATTTTCTCGGTACTGATCAAGTCAAATGTAACTGTGTGGGATCAGGAAAGATTATTTCGAAATACCATGGGCAAGTTTGAGGGGAATGGTGGAGCCATCGTTTGCGGAGAGATCGGTGATTCGCCACCGCGATTACCTCACCAACGGCCATGTAATTACGTCCCCCGCCATCGACGTCACCCCTACGGAAGTCTTGACAGCGGAGGGACGTTCCATTCCCTACGATTATCTCGTCATTGCCACCGGTCACCACGATCCTGTTCCGACGACTAGATTTGAGAGACTTCAACAATACCAAGCAGGTAAAATACTATAGCACTTGTTTAATGAAAGTTAGTATTGTTAGTTGTAGTTAGTGGTGCCCACTACCGGAGCTACTGTTTCGTTATGTGAGTATGGTATTGTTGAGGTGTATTTACGTTCACGGAGTTACGATATCCTAACATGGGAGTTCTATTTTGATGCCAATTACGCTTGGACTGATGTACTAATCTTTCCATGACAGATAATGAGAAAATCAAAGGGGCTAAATCCATTCTGATCGTCGGAGGCGGCCCCACCGGCGTCGAACTCGCTGGAGAAATCGCATTCGATTATCCCGAGAAGGATGTTACTTTGGTGCACAATGGGTACAGGCTGCTGGAATTCATCGGGCCAAAAGCTTCGAACAAGAGCCTCGAATGGTTGAAATCGAAGCACGTGGATGTGAAGCTGGAGCAGAGTGTCGATTTGGACTCGAATTCAGGAGGAGCGTACGTGACTTCTTCCGGAGAAATTATCGAAGCGGATTGCCACTTCTTGTGCACAGGGAAGCCGCTTGGTTCAGAATGGCTCAAGGGGACAATGTTGAAAGGTAGTTTGGATAAGCTCGGAAGGCTGGTGGTTGATGAGAATCTGAGAGTCAAGGGGCACGGAAATGTCTTTGCAATTGGAGACATCACTGATATAAAGGTGAGTAATGGTAGTTTCTTGTCAGATAAGTCTGGTTCGTCTTCTTCTGAATCGAGACGACAATGCATCTATTCAGTAGGTTGAGAGCGTTCCTAGATCTCAATTGAGTATCGATTAAGTACTTGACCGAAAAAAGTCAGTTTTTGGGGTTTAGAAATGGATAGAGCAAACTTGGATTTTTTTATCAAGTATTTACAGATATCCGATCGAGTCACTAATCAGTGGAGTCGACTTGATCAACCTTGGTTAGTTGCGTAGGAGACAAGTTGGCCAGTCTATTTCCACTATCTTACGGCTAGATATTTTTATACAAACTTTTATCAAACTACGATTCGTCTTTATTACGGAATGCACAATCAATTTAGAGGAAATTGAGATGGCCTCAACCGTATCTAATCGGCTGTGTATCTGAAAATTACTCCCTGGCAGGAAATGAAGCAGGGGTATTCGGCACAAAAGCATGCTCTAGTGGCCGCGAAGAACTTGAGCATCTTGCTCGCCGGAGGGAAACAAAGCAAGATGGCGGCGTACGAGCCTCGTTCCTCCACAAAGGCTTTTGTTTCGCTGGGGAGGAGAGAGGCCGTGGCTCAGTTTCCGTTCACGACAGTCATTGGAGTCGCACCTGGCTTGATCAAATCCAGGGACTTGTTTGTTGGAAAAACTAGGAAGCATTTGGGTCTTGACCCTCACATTGTTGATGCTTAATTAGTAGTAATTCTTTTCAAATGATTTACAATATCTTTTCCTTAATGAGATTTTTGTTTTTCGTTGTATATAATATCGCACTTGCGATATGAACGGTTTGAGTCATCTTTACATGTCCTGATTCCATAATTTTGGTATTTACACATGTACAATCACATTTACACAACGAAATAGACCAGTTTTTAAAATATATTGGCACAAGGTGTCCACATTTTGTTTGGCCTTGTGGGGATGGTTAGGATTTGTTTTGCCCAAAAATAATTCCTGATCAACAAAATTTTTAATGGTTCAGATTGTTTATGGATCGACCGTTAAAAAAAAGAAAAGGGATTGTTTTTGGGTTATTACTTACTAGTATTAGATGTTACTGCGGTCGATCCGGCCCAAGATTTGCCAAACCAAAATCGGAACTCTTAAATTTCCAACCAAAAATCGAACCGAACTGAAACTCGATGGATTTTTCATCACCATGACTGTACCTACCAAACTGACAAAGGGTATAGATTTGGTTTTACCCCGAACTCGGTTTATGGAAATTGATATTCGCGCTCCATTTTTTACTGATGGCGCTTCCTTTATTAACGTGAAGTTATTAGTAACTTCATGAACAAAAGGAGCGCTATCAGTAAAAAAAGGAACGCGAATATCAATTTTCTATGTGAATAATATACTAATTCAGGCATATGTAACGTGTGTGGTACATATATGAAGGTATTTTCCAAAGCACCAAAAAAAGCTATGCGTACAGCGTATATGAAGGCATTTATATTACAGAAATGATTTGTGCACAGCAGCTGTGCACAGTCTGCTGTGCACGTAGCACTACTTAATTACTACTACATACTAAATTGAGATCATATGTTGATTTTTTCAAAATAAAAAATAGAAATCAAAATGAAAACCACGGTTAAAAGATCTAGTTGTGCTACTATATACACTACACCAAACTACTATATTTTTTGTGAAATTCATTCCGGATCCCACAAAAATAGAGGAAAATATCTAAAAATTTTAAAATAATATTTTGGGAGACCCTGTAAAAATTCAGCTCTAACAGATATTGGTAAATATTATTTCTAAATTCGCAGTGCTGCTACTACGAATCTAGAAATAATACTTACTAATATTTATTGAGCAGTTTCACCATTACGAATCTAGAAAGAACACTTATCAATATCCGTAGGAACTGTTTTTTTTTTTATAGAAACCCATAAAAATACTATTTTAAAATTCATGGACATTTTCTGTACTTTTGTATTACCCGGGGTAGACCGCATAAACATGTAGTAAATGGTGTAATGGTTTGGTACAGTCTACCTAGATTTTCGTAAAATATCGGACATCCATTGGATTGTCGTTCCCAGTTTTGTCTGTGCGGACCACGTTCCTTCAAACTGCCCGAACAGTTGTTTCCACCTTGGCGTGCTTCGCTCTGCATCAACCAAGCCCTTGGGAAGTTCATGTCGGCAGTTTTTACTGGTAACAAGTTCTGCCTCTCTCTCTCTCTCTCTCTCTCTCTCTCTCTCCTCTTCGTTAGTAAGTGCGTTACCTATGGTTTCTCTCTCCTCTTCTGTCCAAGTTGACTTCCAGCATTGAAATCTGCTTTCCCTGAACTTTGCCTCCATTGAAATTGTATGCTATGGAACCAGGTTTCGATTCGACAATAGGATAAAGGTACAAAAACTCAACTTTTTTTTTTTTAATTTGCTATTGTTTGTTTTTTCGGAAGCCGATTGCATAAGTTGCCTTGCAACTGTTCGATGAAATGTACCAACCGTCGTAATCAGCAGAATCTCTTCCTACTTGAAGCCAATGTCTCAACAACCTTAGAAATTGAGGCCAGGCAATTCTTTTTCCTTCCTAAAATATGGGCCTTGCTTGACTGGCTGTCCATTTGGGTTCTGGATTAGTTTTATTATTCTTCACATCACGATCACTATCGTATTGAATTCCATTTGTTTGTTGGGAGACCTCAATATGAAAGTGCCGTTTCTCATTGTTTATATTGCCAAGATGGACATTGTCTTAACCATTGAATCCACTGTATTCTTGAATCGTAGCCCATATTAATTGAGCCTAAACGTCTTCTCCTTCCTAAACTATGGGCCTTGCTTGACTGGCTGTCCATTTGGGTTCTGGATTAGTTTTATTATTCTTCACATCACGATCACTATCGTATTGAATTCCATTTGTTTGTTGGGAGACCTCAATATGAAAGTGCCGTTTCTCATTGTTTATATTGCCAAGATGGGCATTGTCTTAACTATTGAATCCACGGTATTCTTGAATCGTAGCCCATATTAATTGAGCCTCGACATCTTCTCCTTCCTAAAATATTGGCCTTGCTTGACTGGCTGTCCATTTGGGTTCTGGATTAGTTTTATTTTTCTTCACATCACGATCACTATCGTATTGAATTCCATTTGTTTGTTGGGAGACCTCAATATGAAAGTGCCGTTTCTCATTGTTTATATTGCCAAGATGGGCATTGTCTTAACTACTGAATCCACTGTATTCTTGAATCGTAGCCCATATTAATTGAGCCTAAACATCTTCTCATTTAGTTGGTTAAAGTTGGAAAACTCGTGGTCGGAAAATTTTTCCATTTAGTTCCTCTTGTACCTCTGAATTGGTAGTATCTCAGGGGTACATTTTTCCATGAATTTGGATTTTCGTGGCACAAGCATTGAGATCGCTATTTACTTTTGTTAGTACTCCCTCCGTCCATTTTTAAGTGTCCTACTTCGTAATTCCAATTTATTAAAAAGACATTATCATTATATCTTTCACATCAACTTTTTTCTCCACTTTTCCTACTTACCCATCATCATTACACTTTTACTCACTCACTTTTTAAAACGGAATCTACTTTTAGGGACAAAATAGACAATTCACCAACTTTTACCCACTAACTTTATAAAATTGACACTTATTAAGGGACAGTCCAAAATAGAATACCGAACTATAAATAAGGGACGGAGGGAGTACTAATTTTTGGGGTAATGATTGTTTCTGCTAAACTAAATAAATTAAAGTTCATACTTTTACGAATTTTTAGGTAGGTCATTCTTCTTACATATATCAATTAAAATATATCTATTGAAATATCATTAAGTAGAAATAAATTGACTATTGTCATTAAGCCTGTACCCTGTTGTCCAATATAGCGAAAACGCCCCATGATTTACGTTCGGTGCTTTTATTCTTTTATACATCATATGGCTCAAGGCAAAAAGAAAATGTTTTTTATTTATTTAAGAAATATCGTTATGAAAATAGTTTTGAAGAAATTAAATAGACATCCTACTTACAAGACTTATTTAGGTGTTCATCCTAGATATTTTTAAAACTTTTTTTTTATCCTCAAAATAAATACATTTTGCCCATTATTTCCCCTCCGTGTACAACGATGCAATTGGATTGTAGAGGACAAACCACATGCTCTGCTCCCCAACGTACCAGATCACAGCCCCCCTCATTGACAATGATTAATTTGCAAAATTCGTGCGTTGGTGCCAAGCCTAAATTTAGGCTCTGTTCCGGAAATCTTCTTAAAAAATAAATATTTATTTTGCCACTTCTTATCAAAAAATAAGAAGGGTTATTCACAAAATTCAAATAAAAAGTTCATTTCACATTTTCAAACTAAAAAATAAGAAGGGTCATCCGAGGTGTGTAAGGTGCTTGATCCGAGCACTCTTTTTCCGTGTATATATGATTTTTTTTTTCAGAATTTTTGAACAGATCGGATCGGCCGTCCGGTGGCCGGAGATGGCTCGGCACGGCCGCCGGTACAATTTCCCTTCTGGCGCCCATTGGTACCTATATAAATGCTTTCAAAATAATCCTTTTTATTCAACAAAAAATAAGTTCTTATAAATTGTTTCTGGAACACAGCCTTAAGACCAAACATAATCAAGATAAATATATGTTCTCTCTCTCTCTCTTTCTCTCTCTCTCTCTCTCTCTCTCTTTCCCCCCTGCCCTGCATATGTGTGCACATACGTACGTAAATCTGGAAGTGTAAATAGACTTTCTGCCCTGGGGAGCCCCTGCATATGTATGCGCATACGTACGTAAATCTTGGAAGTGTATATATAAAGGATCTGTCTATTTCAGGAGAAAGCAGAGTGAAGAAAGAACTGGGAAATGGAGGCCAAGAAAGTGGTGGTGGTGGGTGGAGGAATAGGCGGTGCCCTCATTGCAAAATCTCTCCAATTCCATGCCGATGTCACTCTTATTGATTCGTAAGATCTCTCTCTCTCTCTCTCTCTCTCTCTCTCTCTCTCTCATTTGAATGATTTCTAGTCATCTCTATTGATTATCTTTCTTCTGTTCTTTAACAAATTAATAAGCACAGGCTCATCAAACTATGAGATAGAAATGAAAGAACTTCAACCCCGTTTTGATCATTGAAATGTTCTTTGCAGTATACTAGGGGTACATATGTATGCGAAACAATAGGAAGAATAATAATCAATAAAAGGTTACTTTCTTTGCCGATCAAAAAAAGAAAAAAACAAGAGGAAGAATAAAGTCAAACATAGGACAGGTGTCGACTGTTGGGGTTTCTGTTTGACGGATCAATCACTTCTACATTTTCCTCAAATAGGCAATTTTGCTATACACAATGGATCGGAGCTCCTGGAATCGCTTTAAAATAAGCCTCTTGACAAAGATCTGAAATTTAGGGGTTGCGTCCTCATAGGTTTTGGGTTCAAAACCTTCTAGAGGCTATGAACTATTGTAGCCCGGCTTCCCCCAGTTTAGTGAACGATGGAATTGGTTCCCATGGCGGAATTGGTTTCCGATGAAATACATGCATCTCTACTCATTCCTCAATCTTCAGAGAATGAGGAGGTCAAAAGACGGTTTTATCGTGGCCTTTTTGACCCCTGATTGATTATGTTCTTAATCAATCCACGATGAAGCGTCATGTACCTAGCCTATTAATCATTCCATTCAATCCATCGAGGTCCGCAATCCTTCGTAGACATCGGCCCGAGTCGATAATCTGCGGTTTCCCATGGCTGGCATCTTTTTCCCAAAAGTATAGGTTCAGGGTAGACATACGCATGAGTTGACGTGAACACGTCATGAAAAATAGCCCTTGCGTACCTTTTGAAGCCCACAAAAGACATCAGTGTAAGATGCTTAACACCAATTGACTTTAGGAAAGAGAAACGAAGTAGGTCCTCCAATAAAGAAAAAAATAAGACATTTTCCCTCTAAATCTCGTTATAAACATACAAGTACTTTTGGGACCTTTTTAGGAGATTTGCTACTTACTTCCATTGATCAAAACCATCCCTAAAAAATCTCTTGATTGCATTATGGAGTTGTTATTATCTTGCATTGCATTACGATATGTTATTGCATTGATGAAAAATTAACTATGGAATCAGGAAGGAATATTTTGAGATAACATGGGCAAGCTTGAGGGGAATGGTGGAGCCATCATTTGCAGAAAGATCATTGATCCCCCACCGGTCTTACCTCACTAACGGCCATGTAGTTTCGTCAACTGCCATCAACATCACCGATACTGAAGTCTTGACAGCAGATGGAAGTGTAATTGCCTATGATTATCTCGTCATCGCCACCGGCCACGCAGATGATGTTCCACAAACTAGACGTGAGAGACTTAAGCAATACCAAGCAGGTAAAAATTCTACGACAATTCTGATATAGTTTCCGTAGCATCGGGGGAAGAAAATTATGCCTTTTCGCAGCTGTTTTAGAAATAAGCTTTGAGTGCAAATGGTGGATATGTTGCATTGTCTACTCTTCACCATCTAGTGCAAGTTTTTGAAAATTGTTCAGGTCAAGTTTACGCATCTCACAATCTCGTAGGCAGCTTTTCAGCTTTCCTCTAGTTTCACATAATTATTCTATTGTATTCACATGTTATTCTATTTCATTAATTATCTAACAATACAAGGGATAACAATTAGATTCACGCTAGCATCAGTAATGATTAGATTCACGTTAGCATCTGTCATGGGATTGGTTTATGAGGTGTCTGTACCTCTGATTTTTTCACTGTACTCCTACGGGTATGTAGGAACATTGAAGTTCTACTTTGGTGACATTTATGCTTGAATTAATTGTGCTTATCTTTCCCATGACAGATAATGAGAAAATAAAAGGGGCTGATTCAATCTTAATCATCGGAGGCGGCCCCACCGGCGTCGAACTGGCTGGAGAAATCGCAATCGACTACCCAGAAAAGAATGTTACTTTGGTGCATAGTGGGTATAGGCTGCTGGAATTCATTGGGCCAAAAGCTTCTAATAAGGCTCTGGAATGGTTGAAATCAAAGCGTGTGAAAGTGAAGTTGGAGCAGACTGTTAATTTGGACTCCTTTTCAGAAGGTGCTTATGTGACTTCTTCCGGAGCAGTCATCAAAGCGGATTGCCATTTCTTGTGCACAGGGAAGCCACTTGGTTCAGACTGGCTTAAGAAGACAGTATTGAAGGGTAGTGTAAATGAGTTTGGAAGTTTGAAAGTTGACGTGAATTTGAGAGTTGAGGGTCGCAAAAATGTCTTTGCTATTGGAGACATCACTGACATAAAGGTAAGTAATGTTATTTTTTGCCAGTCAATGATGCTGCTGGAAAAGAATACCTTCATTAATATCTTGAAACTTACACATTGAGTTGAGATTTATACTGGGTGTCGCTGAATTCGCACCATTCACTATCACGTTTTCAAATGGATTGTGTGCATTTGGGAAACATAAAAATAGTATCAATGTATCTTTTAAATCTTGCTGAAATCCAGCAAGTTCCTAACACGTTAGGATGATACCTCCACTAATAGCGATTGTCCGGATTAGATTGTGTACAAATAATCTTCTTGCTGCTCCGGACCACCAATCAGCAAGCTGACATGGTGCTGCTGAACCAATAAGAGTACTAATCACAGTATTCCTACAATTGACCTGACCCACACACCTTGGTTAGCTGGGTAGGAGACTAGTTGATCCCATTTTACTTTTAATTGTAAGAAAGTTGATTTTGAATGTACCAGTCTAAAAAGTAATAGAAATTCGAAAAGAAATGTTATTTCAGTGTTCATATAGTAATAACCTGATTCTTTGCGACAAAAGGTCCATTCATCAAAGGAAATTAAGATGGTCTCCTACTCTCGTATGTATCTAATGGGTTATGTTTGTTTATAACATGGCAGGAAATCAAGCAAGGGTATTTGGCACAACAACATGCTCTGGTGGCCGCAAAGAACTTGAAGCTTTTGATTACCGGAGGAAATGAAAGCAAGATGGCAACTTACAAGCCTAGTGGTGTGATGGCTATTGTATCACTTGGGAGGAGAGAGGCCGTGGCTCAATTTCCATTCACAACACTAATTGGAATTGCACCTGGCTTCATCAAATCCAGGGACTTATTTGTGGGAAAAACTAGGAAACAGATGGGTCTTGAACCCCCGAGTTGTGGATGCTAAATTATGCTGGTGAAAATTTTCTTTATGTTCTTGATTATGTTTAGTTTTTGTAGTTCTGGTCTGTTTGAATTAGGTATAAATATGATGGTATGTGATATGGGTTCAAAGAGTAAAGAGAGATACAGAAAGAGTGACAGAGCAGTTTGTGACTTAATTTGTGTGTGAGTGAGTTTTTGAAATTTGTATATTGTTGTTGATTGAGTAAAATTGTGAGCAGTGTTTGTGTAATTTCTCTGTCTGCGTCAAATCTAAAAGAACAACCAGTGTTCCAAATCTACAGTAAAAGGAACTTTTGAAAAAAGGAGGTTTTTCAAATTTAAATATAATAAAAATAAAAAATAATTTTTTAATTTTTTTTGCATCATTTAAAAAATTTTGATGAGATCTGTCAAACAAGATCCATATTGGTAGAAAAATTATTTACGTGAACACAATTTTTGAGCTTGAAAAACCTTTTTTCAAAAGTTCCTTTTACTGTAGATTTGGAACACCCTCTTTATTATCCCTGTTTCAACTTAGGTTCTTCTTTGTGTGAAGATGGGTGTTGTTTTTGAGGGAATGGAGTACTTGGTAGCGGTGCCGAGCGGTTCATCCGACTGGTCATCTTGGCATGGACGGTTTGGATCTAATCCAAGTGCATAAAAATCTAGATTATTCTTTGCTCGGATTAAGATCCGAACTGTCGATTATCGAAATGAATAGTCGGATCGGTCGCTCGACACCGCTACCAAGCGGGGTGCTTGGCTTGTGTATCGCTACTGTCTGGGCCTGGGGGTAAAATCGGTTGGGTGATAAGTTAGGGTTGCTGGGGCATGGGTGAATGTTTGAGAAGTAGTTGTTTATTATTTACTTAATTTTGACGGGTAAAAGTAAACCTTTCCAACCATGTTATACTGTACATTTTATCTCATGTATATAAGCATATGATGTTCAATTTTTGCCCAGAACAATGTGCAATTCATTCTTTGACCCCCATTTTCGGCGGCAGGGGGATCCTGTTGTGCCAATCAACCCGAATATCGGTACCGATGAGGGTCGATGGTGCATAGATCGGAATTGTCCGGATTCCACACAAATAAATCAAGTCGTGCAATTATATTAAAATAAAATTTTGAGTGCTCTTGTAAAAAATTAGCTCAATTAAATAATTGAAAATGCTTAATCCATCCGTCTAAGTTTTCTTCAAAATTCATTTAGATTTTTAAGATTCTAAATTCAGAATGGAAAATTGAAAGATTGGATGAAGTTTACATGGATGATCTTTGGGTATATAATAAACCTTGTGGACTACTACTAATACATTGAGCTTAAGTATTTTAGGCCATGTAGTGTGACTTGTGAAACAAAATCAAAATATTGGGTCAGTGGTTTGCTTTAGGCGTTGCATATTATTATTAGATTGAGCTAATTTTTTAAAGAGAATTCGAAATATTATTTTAAAATTATTGAATAACTCGAATCATTTGTGAAAATTTTCAAAATAGGCCCCACGCACAGATCTATACACTATCTATGCATATCCGGTTGGCCTATCCAAAGTGAGTTTCCCTACAGGGCTAAAAGGGCTTATTTCTTTTTCACAAAATACCCAATCGGTTGTGGATGCTCGTAGACCGTATAGCCCCCTTAGCTCCGCAGGAAAACTCACTTAGGTAATATTCACACATTAAATATCATTCTTCCAAAAATAAATAAAGATCACATCAATCAATCCCTCAAAATACTCCATAAAATCACTGTAACCATAATCCATATGTACACAATCAGATACTCTAATAATGCAGAATCATTGCATGTGCAGTTCATCATCAACTAAGCTGCCCAATAAAGCATTCCGGCAAATATTGTCAAGTTACAGCTGTACTAACCTCAGTCTGCTAATTACTTCTCCAGAATCCACACAGTGCCCATTTCAATTCAGTGATGTATATAGCTGTTTCATGATCTACATGATTATTTTTTGTTTGTTTGTTTGTTTTTTTTTTTTAAAGAATGACGAGAAGTGTTACTGTAGTAGTAGTTTACTTATTATCTCATCTGTCTCATTTTTATTGTCCATTATTCTGTTTGTCTCTTTTGTGTCTTTTGCCTATATCTTTTAGTATGAATCTTAAAAAATATGCAATATTAATCTTGTTTGATAGATCTTAATTAGTTCTAGAATACAAAATTTTCAAAATTATGAAAAACATTACAGATTGAAAGATATTATCAATTGAAAAATGACGCGTAATTCAAATTGGACAATGAAAATGGGACGGAGGAAGTCTAATTAGCTTTCTCTCAGACTTAACTTAAACTTAACTTAAATCTGAAAATTGTCCTTATTTGAATATTTTTTTTGCATTTTTTAGTTTTGCGTCAAACTTTTTTAGATTGTTGATTCGTCTTGACGAGAGGAATTGCAAAATAATTTTTTTTACCTTTAACCAAGTATTTTGAGAAATAACCATTTTTTAGCCAAAAACGCAAAACTAAAAAATGCAAAAAAACTATTTAAATAAGGACAATTTTCAGATTTAAGTTATGTTTAAATTAAGTCCAGAGGAACACATTAGTGAAAATAGAACCGAACTCTTGTGTACGAGAGTATATGTTGCCTACGGCTATCACCAGAGGTTAACTTTTTAAGAGCATCCACATTGTGATAAGCAAATGAGTGTAGATAAGTAAATTTTAACAACAATGCTCACAAAAATACTACACATTCTAATAAGCAAAGTTATAAATCTTTTAGCAAATAACCAAATTTCACCTATTTCATAACAAAACTGAACAACTTTTACCAATAACCAAAACTCAATAACCAAATTTGGATTTTTCGTAAATGAGTTTCAATCACACACCCGACCACGCCAAATTATTCGTCTCATTCCAAAACTGATAAGCTGGTCGCTGGAAACCTCTTCACACCCTCACGCGTTGCGCGTGAGATCCACTCGCATCAAGCACAACCTCTTTGGGCGGCGCGTGAGGATGTTTCTGACGACTGGTTTTTCAGTTTTGGAACGAATAATTTGGTGTGGTCAGGTGGGTGATTGAAACTCATTTGCGATTGGACAGATGTGCATTGTGTATTGTGAGGGTTTTCTTTTTGAAAATTTATATAAATGGTCCTCTTAGTTTCATCCGAGTCTTATTTTCGTCCTCCAAGTATCAATTACAACGCTTTTGACCTTCAAATTTGGTTTTCGTACCAAATTGGTCCAATTGATAACTTCTGTCAGTCAAATTGGATAGGAAAAATTAGATTAATGGCAGTTTGGACGTTGCAGTTCGTACCAAATTAGTCCAATTGATAACATCTGCCCTCAATATGATTTTTTCCGTCCAGTTTAGCTGACAAACGTTATCAATTAAGCCAACTTGGTACGAAAACCAAATTTAAAGGTCAAAAGAGTTGCAATTGATACTTGAAGGATGAAAATAAGACTTGGGTGAAACTAAAAGGACTATTTCTATAAATTTCTTTTGTTTTTTTGTTAAGAATGTAAAAATAACCAATATGGAGGTAAATGTTGTTAAGTTTGATTATAGACTAAATAGATAATCAAATGCTGACATGACACATTTTAATTATTACCATCGCGGATTCTCTTATACACATCTCGATTAATTTTTTGGAGATGAATTTCAGTGTTCATTGGTGGGAACTCACTCATATTGGAGCAAAACCTTTCCACTCAGCACATAGCACGAAATTTTCGAACTTGAGATTTTGGAATAATTTGCAAATTCACAGGTCCTGACCTATGAGATTAATCAGCGTGGTTCAAGCATTGTTTTAGAAACCTCTCTACTCCCTAAGTTGATGTGGATTCTATATTAATGCGTGCAAACTGGGTCCTTATCTTTCTGGGTTAAAGACGGATTTTTTAGACGTAGCCCTAATTTTTTTTTTTTATCGGCAAAACCATTTTATTAATGGGGGAAAGGAAAGAGGGGTTCCAACCAAAAGTTAAAAGATACAGCTTGATGGGACAAAGCCCAATACACTTAATGGTCTAAACGACCAGATAAAACAAAATAAGCGCATAAAACAAGGGTCTAAAGTACCCAAATACAACAATGAAACCCAACCCAAAGAAAATCCAAAATCTAATCCTGGACATTTGAGAAGCTTCAATCATAGCCGTAGATCGCTTTCATCCACCATACAAACAGATTATTGCCACCACCACCGTACAACCAACACCAACCACCACCATGCCACCACACCGGCCAACCCATCGATCTAGCTGCACGGAACCCCATCAAAACTACCTGCCGCGGGCTCAACATAGCCGTTAGGTGAGAATCGAGCCACCCATTAGTGGACCTTGGCGAGAGCCATGACGGCCGCACCAACCGTAACAAATGGGTAGCACAACCGTGAATGGGAACAACCGGCGATAAAGATCGTGATAGAAATAGACCAAACATCACCAGGCATGGGATCGAAAATAATGGATGGGAGAGGGAGAAGACAAAGGAAAAGGAAAACATACCAGAACGCCGATCTCGGGCATCCGAAAACCCCAGAACCGGTCGCCGTAAAGCACGCTATTTTCACCCCCAAAAACGACCAAGGGTATTCGACCAATGAAATCCCAGAAACGCCTGAACCATCCACCATCGCTGCCACCCTATTCAATGCCGATGCCGATCATTTTTTGATGAAAAAAAAGGAGAGGAAAAAGAAATGCAGAGGAGGAGAGGAGGGTGAGGGAACAGACAAAGGAGAGAGATAGAGAAGGAGGGAAGAAGCGGGGGGGGGGGGGGGGGGGGGGGGGGGGGTGGGGCCTCCCCAAAATGAACCCTAATTTTTTCTTTAGACTGGTATATTGGATACTAAATTTTTTTATGCTTATATATGTTGGGCACAACAAATAACGTACTTGGGGACTAAGGTTCAAGCATTGTTTTAGGAGTTTAAGGCGGCCGCCTATTGGACCTTAGCACTAAGTTGGTTCTAATTATATGAGTAATCACGTGATATCCAAATACCATTATTTATCACATATTTGTATAGAATTCATGCACTTAGTAGTTAGTATCGAACCTCCTATTAATGTATAGTGGTAAAAGGTGTTGGCCACTGACGTAGCTAGCAGTGCCCTGACTCTACCAATTACCGCTACTCCACCAAATGCGATAGGTTTTTATTTTCGTTTTATTTGTGTTTGAAATTATCTTCTTTTTTTAAAAGTTATTTTTTTCAGAAAGTGAAACAGCTCCTAATTTTTTCGAAAGCACACCTCCAAGCTTACGTTAGCAGCAGCTTTGTTTCTTGAGATTTTGGAGGGTGGTTTTTGATGTAAAACGAATCTTTTCATGGTAGGCCACTGCAGTCATTTCAATAGACCAAAGAGGCAAGCAAGATCCGAGTAGAAAAGGTAATCGACAACAAAGCAGAGCAGTATGATCAGCAGATTCGCATAGTACAGTACCAAAATTGGAATCCAAGTACTCTAAGGCATAACGGGAACTGGGAGTTATGAAGACTTTTTCATCGTACGGTTCTTACTTGACGTTGCCATCATCTTATCATGACGCTATCCTGCAACTTAACGTTGCAAACGACGCTGCACCATAGGATAACGGAAATACAATAACGAAATTCAGTTAGATCGAGGAGAGCTTAAGTGTTTGATTAAGTCCCATCAACATTGACAGAGGCTTTACGCAATGACCTCAATGGTGTTGAAGTTTATAGAGCTACTGCGTCAAATATTTTTATTTCTTAGGGCCTAGGCCCTCTTATGGACCAAAAGGCCCTCTTATGGACCAAAAAAAAAAAAAGGCAATGAAAAATAAAATGAACTCTGCTAAACACACCGATCAGGCGTACTGACAGTCATGCGAGGCTTATTCTAGGCTATTAGATTGAGCTCATTTTTCACCGGACCCACTCGGTGTTTTTTTAAGAAAATTATTAAACGGCTCAAATCATCCGTGCATGGCCTAATCCGGGCCCCGTATGGCCGTTGGTATGCTGGTCGTGCCTGGTCGGTTTCTTTAGGTTTCTCAAAAAAATTAAATACACTATCATAACAATATTTTGAACGCCTGTGCTTAGGAGGTTTGTTTCCTCCTAAGATTTCAAATTCAAAACTTCACATGTGCTATCAAATTATTTGGGGCTAGTCCATGTAGAGTAAAGCTCTAGTTTAAATTGGGACCCTGCAAGTGAACAATGTGATTGGTCTCTAAAAATTAGTCGAGTTGCGGGTAAACTAGTCCGAACACATGTGTTATCAAAAAAATCGTACAATATTTTGAGAAAAATACATGGATGCATGTTTAGAAACCAATTATCTTTGGATTCTGAATAGCAAATTATAGATTTTAAATTGTAATCATAATATATGACTGTTTCGAGTATAAGAATAAAAACTTTTGCATTCAATTTTTTAATAAAAAATGGTTTAGGTTTGGGAACCGGACACTTAACTAGAGACGAATGGAGTAATGTTTACTGACTTACTAATGCGTACATTATAAATGAGTTTTGGTTAGCATTTTTTTATATGTAGAGTGCGTTTTTATACGTGAATTTTAGATAGCTACGTATTTTCACTTCTTTGGTTGCAAATTAACAGGATTCTAAACTCGAATGAAAATTCTAAACCAAAAAAGTAAAATGTATTATGTAAAAATTGATAAGTGATAAAATTGAAAAAAAGAAGTGTATCATCAAATTGCATCCAATTGAATCAAATTTATAAGTTCAATCATTTTACAACTACACCAAATTTACAAGCAATTATACAAACACTCACACTTACACACAAGTATAAGGCCCACACAAATACTAGTGGTATAGTGTGCGTGACATCCCACGCTTTTGCAAGTGTGTGTACACTTATATGTATAAAAGCGGGCGTGATTGTATATTTTCTCGGCTTCTTACGGTGTCAAAAAGCCAACAAATAATAATGGTGTTATCCGGATTGGTATCATCTTAGAACGAT
Organism: Rhododendron ovatum; assembly: GCA_019656835.1. Classification (NCBI taxonomy): domain Eukaryota; kingdom Viridiplantae; phylum Streptophyta; class Magnoliopsida; order Ericales; family Ericaceae; genus Rhododendron; species Rhododendron ovatum. Next base: position 10,892,963 of record CM033792.1, read on the forward strand.
TTCTAATTTAGACAATTTTATTAAAGGCATATCAACAAAAGACGTGAATTTTAATTGCTAATTTTTTTTTTTTGTTAAAGCATAATTTTCGCAGCCAATCAAGGTTTAAAATATTTACGTACTGGTGAGATAAAATAACTTACATTTATGTCAGCCGATTCTCCGTCATATATCGGTTCATTTCAATTCACAAATTGGTTCACGATTGATAAGCACGATACTTAACTGTTAATTTAGGCACTTTTAAAGTTTAGTTTTTAAAAATAATTTCAAAAAATTTATGACCGCTCTAACCAATTCCCGCTATCTATCGTCCAATATTCTTGAGCTTATTATACTGGGATCAGGACGGTTCTTTGTTTCGAAACCGTTGTTTAAAACCTAACAACCAATGTAGCAATGGAGGGATCGTGTGCCAACCGCAAGGGATTTGGCTAAATGGACATTAGAAAATTAATAAATGTTAGTCTTTCATGAGGTTGCATGTCCATATCGTGTGGAGGCAAATATTCCAAACCTTGAGACTATTGAAAAGTTTATCCGGTCATTAACTTAGAAGTTTCAAAAATTAGTCGACGCATGTGTGTTCAAGGTGGCCCAAACATCTGGTTATCAAAAGGAGGGACATGCGCCTATCATTAGTTCGGCTAATGAATATAGGATTACGAGCGCCTACACAGATGACATAGGGTGTGGCGGTGGCTAAAGGTGAGGGAGGCAACCCAAGGGGTCGGCCAAGTCTTGGTTTGAGACTTGAGAATTTACTCATTTTTAAGAACTCAGATTCGATTCTCTTCACCCGTAACTTTTGGAGTCTCTCACCCTATGCTTTATAGTGTACTCCTTCCGTTCAATTTTGTTTGTCCTCTTTTTGACTTTGTAATGTCCCAAATTATTTGTCCAATTTGAATTTGACTCAAGTAAATTCCATTAATGTCCCTTCTCTTTTAATGCTAAAAAAAGGGGTATTTTTTGAAAATTAAAGCTTTTCAAGAGTTATCATTATGTCCTCTAAAAAAGTTGAATTTTCAAAAATAGACAAACAAATTGAAACGGATAGAGTATCGTTATAAAACTAAGGAAATATCAAAAGAACATAATAGAAAGTAAAGACAATAAAGAACACAATATATGTTAAATATAGTTTTTCCAAAACTATCAGAAACACAATTGATCTACAGGATCAATCGGATACTTTTGATTCTTACTTTTCGTTGCATTTCCCTTATGTCTTTATAGGGATGAAATATCAAATGTATAATTAATACACTACTGTTACAACTGCGTTTCTTATTCGTAAACTTAATTCGCTGAAGAATTAATGACTTCAATCATTGTGAACCTTTTGTCATTCATCAATTTCACAACACTCTTCCTTGGATGACAAAATATATATTAAACGTATGCCTCGTTAAAACCTTGTCAAGGAAAACCCAATGGGAAAAACCTCTGGCAAAGGAAAAAGAGTACACACGGTATACAATCTTCGAGTAGTGGACTCCCCTCAACACTGCATGATAAGTCTTTGAGTCGACGCATTCCGATATTGGCTGCCAATTTGTTGAACATTGTAGCTGGTAATGCCTTAGTAAATAAGTCTGTCAAATTGTAGTTAGAGCATATTTAATAAACATCAATATCACCGCTTTTCTGGAGGTCATGTGTGTAAAAGAATTTTGATGATATGTGCTTAGTTCTGTTTCCTTTGATATAACCACCTTTGATCTGTGTGATACATGCAGCATTATCTTTACACAAAATTGTTAAACTGTAACGCTCCGAATTTTGGGTACGTTAAAAAGACAAATTTCATTTGAAAACCTCAAAATAGAGTCTGGCTCTTATTACAACAAAACTCCCACAAGAGTTCAATAATTACACAAATGAAAAGGGTTATAGGGTTTCTTACTACTACTCCACTTGCTCCTCCATTCTGGCAAGCTCCTCGGCACCGAAGGCCTCCAAGGTGTACATTTTACCCTGTTCATCTATGAAGTCTGACACATTATACCGGCGTCGCCACCCATATAATATGTCAGGGTCACCAAAAAGGCAACTCCGTGAGCTACAACGCTCAATAGGGAAATCCTTACCCACCAACCTTAACTTACAAACAAGGCTATAATGAAACATTAATTTCCACATGATACGTATAAACACAGCTAACAATGACACATCCACATTCGTTAATCAACTATCGTTGGTGTCCAAGATTCTCTTTGTTTCTCCTACGCGACTCATTGTAGACCGTGTCAACATTTTCATTTACAAACCAACCTTTACAAATCATTTGCATTCAAAATCATTTGCATTGGCTCCGTACCGCGGATAACCAAGCTACACACCCAACCATTAAAAAATCATTTGCATTGGCTCCGTACCGCGGATAACCAAACTACACACCCAACCTTTAAAAAAATCATTTGCATTGGCTCCGTACCGCAGATAACCAAGCTACACACCCAACCTCGGTTCCGCCGCGTCGGGTTCCCGAGTATCCTCACAATGGTTCTGCCGCGCCGGGTTCCCATTGGCACACATTTGCATTGGCTCTGTACCGCGGATAACCAAGCTACACACCCAATTTCGGTTCCGTCGCGCCGGGTTTTCATTGGCATACACACACACAACTCACATAATGCCTTCCAAAATCGATCATTATGTACTTTCAAAATATTTTCTTCCTCAAAAAATATTTCCTTTCATTAACCACACCCTAGGTGTCATGTTTCTACTTTCTCGATTCTCGTGTCTCGTTACATGCAAAGACTCCGCGGTAGGACAAAATAAACATGAATCATTTTAACAAGATCATCTAATTTTATATTACTTATCACGCTCAATCACTACTTATAGCATAACGCCACATGTACGGACGCCCTTGGAGTGTATCACTTATGCTTTATTTAAAGCACAACGCCACATGTACGGATGTCTTTGGAGTGAAATCACTTATGCTTTATCACACCATAAGTAATACAAGCAATTCACATATGCATGCTCATAATCATATCAAAGATCAAAATATAAATACTTCTAAACAAACGATAAGTTCTATCTTTCAAAATCCGTTAAGGATAATCTAATTTCTATCATACGATTCTATACGTAGAGTTAGGGGCAAGGGGTTCTATTGTTCTTTCTTAGCAATTCAAAACAACAACGTTATACTTTAGTAAATAAGTAAAAAGGAAGTAAGTAAGGATTTTCTTACCGTTCTTCTAGGCGGTAGTAACGGCTTACGGACGGTAATCGGCGGTCGGATGGAATAACTTCCTACGGTGGTCTCCGGTAGGTTCGAAAGAGAAAGGTTTCTCTCAAAACTTCTTCTTGACTATTACTACTACTACTTTTGGATCGAGGGGGTGGTCGGGTGGCGGTTTAGTGGCGGTTTTGGATGAGTTTCTTGAAGAACTCAAGAACAACTCAAGAACATGAAGAACAAAGAAAATTCTAGAGAGAAGGAAGAGCAAAGCTTGAAGGTGTGAGTTCAATGCTTGAAATGGCTTGCTATTTATAGGCAAAGGCATGCCCTCTTCCTCCCTCCCAAGGCCGGCCCCCCTCTCTCTCTCTACCTCAAATTTTGACACATGACAAGCAATCTTGGAAGATCAAGGTCTAAATCCTAGGCTTGCATGGCTAGTTTGTCCTTGGATGGATTATGGAAGATTTGTTGGAAGATTTGGAGACAATGGTATAAGATTTTGTGTTAAACAATAATAGAAGTACAAATGGAGAGTCATGTTTGGTTAAGAAGAAGATTTACCCATGGATTTGAAAAGATGAGGAAGGTCAAGTCAAGGTACAACCAATCTTCCTCCTTTCTTCCTTCCTCTCTCTCTCTCTCTCTCTCTCTCTCTCTCTCTCTCTCTCGGGTCTCTCTCTTTCTCGGGTCTCTCTCTCTCTCTCGGGTCTCTCTCTCCCTCTCTCTCTCTAGTACACACACACACACACACATATATATATATATATATTTATTTATATATAAACAAGAAGAATAAGAAAGTACTAAGGTACAAGATTTTTCAAATCAAAAATCCAATTAAACAAATCCAACTAGGCACATGTTATAATAAACTAATACATTTTGTACTCTAGGAAGATCAACTCCCCAATAATTTTAATCCAATTGGGTACAAAACCCCAATAAAAATAATAAAAGGGTACTTAGGAAAATCTTAGGCTTTAAAGGCTACTTAGTACTTTTATAATAAAACAATATGTACTTTATCACATGGGTTTTAAGAAAAAGATTAGATTAATAAACTCATGTACTAGTTTGAAAGAATAATCCTTTTACCCAATGGATAATAAATCTCCTAACATTTATTGTTCAATGGATAATAGCTACTAGGAAACTTTTATAGGAAAATAATCAAACAGTACTTTAAAGAAATTTTAAAAAAGTTTATAATAATACTTTATTCAAATCTTTCATTAAACCCTTTTAATATAAAGAATTGGGTTTCTATTATCCAATGGATAATAATTTCTCTAATTTTTATTGTCCAAAGGACAAAAAATAAAACCAAAATAATAAAAGAAAATAAATAAATAATTTCTATGGTTGAAAAGGTTGACTAGTCAAATCAACTTTATTGGAAGGTTCCTTAGTCACATCAGTACTTTATTTGGTCAAAAGGCTCTATTACCTAAGGGTCACTAACTTCCCTAACGATTATTACCCAATAGATAATAATTACCCTTGCGGTAAATAACCAATAGACAAAAGAGCACAAGTACTTTTTATTTTAAAATAAGATTTTGAAAGACTACATGTACTTTTATAAAAAGTTTATTGTCCAATGGACAAAAATTACTCTAACCATTATGGACCAATGGGTAAAGGCAAAAGGTTCAAAAGTTTCAAAATGTCCAAAAGGTTCATCTAGTAACTAGGTGAGTTGGTTACTCGGTTCCTCCAAGTAGTTGGTTAGAAACTAACTAATTTGGTCACGTAGGGTTTCTAGTCGATAGTTAACCAATGACCAAAATCTAACTATGACGGAAATTAACAAGAAATCATATAGCCACTCAAGAGAAAATAAGTAATTCAAATAAAATTTAAATATTTAACGAAATTTTTATTGACCAAAATTCAGGGTTGTTACATAAACAATATTTGATTGAAGACAATCGCATTTCTCCCGAATGTGTTGAATCATTAATCTCAACCAAACACATTCACGACTTGTTTCATGAATTGCGATAATTTTAGAGTGATTAAAGAAGTAGCAGACAACGTTTGCTTCACAGAATGCCATGAAATGACAGCACCGCTGCAAGTAAGCACATATCCTATTTGTGATCAGGCTTTATGTGAATCCGATAAATAACCAGCATCTATATATCTGATTAATTGTGACGGTCGATCCTTTTGAATAAAATAAGCCCAAATCAACCATTTTTCGGAGGTAACGAAAAATGTGTTTAATTCCTTTCCAATGCCACTGAGTTGGAACAGAACTGTATCGAGCCAACAAATTGACCAAGAACGCTATATCTGGTCGTGTACAATTTGTCAAATACATAAGTGCACCAATTGCACTCATATATGGTATTTTGGGACCAAAAATATCTTTTTCCTCTTCAAGAGGACGAAAGGAATCTTTGTTAACATCAAGTGATCGAACTATCATGGGAGTACTCAATGAATGCGCTTTATCCATGTAAAATTGCTTTAGAACTTTTTCCCACTACAAGAAAAAATCAATTGGATGACGAATGAAAATCACAAATTATATGTTTTTCATCACAAATAATATAGGTGACAAAAAAAAATTTGTTGACAAAAGGTTGTCGATAATTCTTATCTGGTGACAAAATCTATTTTTCGTCACCTATAATGCCTTTTGATGATAAAATATTTGGTCACCAAAAAATAAATAATTTGTGATGAAACTTTTTTCCTCGCTTATTGTGTTTTTTGATGACGAAATTTTTTGTCATCAATTATTCCTTTTGGCGACGAAAAAATTTGTTGCCGATGGGTTACATCTGTGACTAAAATTTTTATTGCAAAAGATATTTTCATATGGGAAAAAAAATCCTTCTTTCTTGCTCATGTTAGGATTCAAACCTGAGTCCCTTGAGTTTTTTGCACAAGTTCCGATCAACTGCACCACGAACACTTTTTAATAAATATTTGAAATATCTAATATATAACACATACATTTAACATGAAATATATTTTGAATGTAATTTTGAACCTTTAAGCATTAAAATTAGTCATTTTGATAAACATGAAATTTGTAAGCAATTAAGTTATTGTTCAAACCCAATTTGAATTATCTCAATCAGAGTCTTTAGTAAAGAGTTATGTCCGAAATACATTAAGTGACAAAGTGCAATTCATAAATTTCGTCACGAAAGGTACCCATTTAACGATGAAATATACTTTTCGTCGCTGAAAGCTTTAAAATGGTAACGAAATTATTTTTAGTCACCAAAGTTAAGCATTTGGTGACAAAATAAATATTTCGTTACTAAATTATTCTCATTTGGCAACGAAATTTATTTTTTGTCACTAAATGATTATCTTTGGAGACGAAAAATAATTTCGTCACATTTTTTAAACTTTCGGTGACGAAAAATGTATTTCGTCGTCAAATGGGTACCTTTGGTAACGAAAATATTTTTTTCGTCGCTAAGCAGGTATAATTGGTGACGAAATTATTTCGTCACAGAAGTTGTCAAAACAGTGACAAATTTATTTTTTCGTCACCAAATATACTCATTTAGTGACGAAATTAAATTTTGTTGTCACTTTTTCATCACCAATTTTCATTTTTCTTATAGTGTCCGTGTATGCCGACTAACGTACTAGGATACCATTTGGCAAATGCTTGATCTGCAGGCCGAGACAAAATTTCATTTTGCCAAGATATATCTTTCATTTCAAACTCTCTTTTTAAATATTCTACGATTTTTATAATCTCTTTCGGAGTTCTTACGAGATTTAAGTCATCGACATAAACCGCAATAATCGCAAATTCAAAGTTTGATTTCTTAGTTAATACACGGACAAATTAGATCATTTTCATATCTCTCCTTTAGCAAATAATCATTAAGTCATTTATAGCACATATGATTAGGCTGTTTCAACCCATACAAAGATTTTTGTAGCTTAAGAGAATAAACACTTTGGGGTTTTGAATTGCATGCTTCAGGCATAGCATATCCTTCGAGAATCTTCATGTATATGTCAGCATCTAATGATCCATATAAATATGCTCTCATTATGTCCATCAGACGCATATCTAGACATTCTGTGACTATTAATCTAATAAAAAATTTGAATGTGATACCATCCATTACAGGAGAGTATGTCTCCTCATAATCAATTACAGCTCTCTGCGAGAAAACTTGTACAATAAGTCGTGCTTTGTATCGCACAACTTCATTTTTCTCATTGGGCTTTCGTACGAACACCCACTTATATCCTACAGGCTGTATCCCTTTAGGGGTTTGGATTACAGGTCCAAATACTTTCTTTTTGCAAGAGAATGTAGTTCTACTTGAATTGCTCATTTCCACATTGGTCAATCATTCCTACGTCGACATTCCTTGACAGCTCGTGGTTCACTTTCTTCATTACTTCTGGTAATGTCAAGAGCAACTTTAAACGAAAATACATTGTCGATGACGATTTTGTTTCTATTCAATATTTTTCTCGTATTCATATAGTGTATTGAGATCTCATTATTTACAGGTACCTGTTCCTCTTCAGGAGACTTCTCTTCATGAGATTCAAACTTACGAGAAAATATTGGTAGATTCATTCTTTCATTTGTATGTCCCATAGGTTTAGCTTCTTCGGGAGCACTTGCATTTATTAGCTTGGTCTCTTCGAGAGTGTCAGCTACTTCTGGGGAGTCAGTCTCTTTGCCTTGGATTTTCTTCTTCTACGGAAATTTATCTTTTGCACCGACTGGTCTCCCACGCTTTGGCGTGTCTTAGATTCATCAGTTATTGTACAAGTGGTCTGTCTTGCAAGAACTTCAATCCATGCATGAACGTTAGCAGCTGGTATATGGGACTTAGTTACCTTTTTATGTCAGTAAATGCATCTGGCAACCGATTTGCAATACTTTACAAATGAATGATCCTTTAAACTTCTAGTTCACATTGATTAGTACGAGGATCAATGAGATAATATCAAAGCATTTCAGATAATTTCTCGTTGAGCTTCTTGTTGCAACTTATCTCCCCATGATGGTGGAAATACTAATTCATCCAAATGACAATACTCAAATCGTGCCTTAAAAACATCACATGTTAAGGGTTCAAGCTATCTAATGATAGAAGGAGAGTCAAAACCAACATATATACCAAGTCTATGTTGAGAACCCATTTTAGTGCATTGAGGATGTGTAATGGGTACATACACAGCACAACCAAAAACCCTTAAGTGAAAGATATTCGGTTGTTGACCAAGTACAAATTGTGTAGGTGAATATTTGATATATGCAGTTGTTCTAACACGAATTAGAGATGCAGCATGTAAAATAGCATGTTCCCAAGTAGAAACTTGTAATTTTATTTTTATAAGCAATGGTCGAGCAATCAACTGAAGTCTTTTAATAAAAGATTCAGCTAAACCATTCTGGGTATGAGTGTGTGCAACAAGATGTTTAACATTAATACCAATTGACATGCAGTAATCATTAAATGCTTGAGATGTGAATTCTTTAGCATTGTCAAGACGAATTATTTTAAATGGGTAGTCTGAAAACTGTGCTCGCAATCTAATTAATTGGGCTAGTAATTTAGAAAATACAACATTTTGTGTAGACAATAAATAAGTATGTGATCATCTGGTTGAAGCATCAACTAGAATTATGAATTAGCGAAATGATCCAGATGGTGGGTGTATCAGGCCACAAATATCCCCTTGAATTCTTTGTAAAAAGGATGAGGATTCAACAATGACTTTCGAGAGGGATGGTTTGGTTATTAATTTTCCTTGTGAACAAACCAAACAGGGATAATTTTGGGCAAAGGAATCTTATAGTTCTTCAACGGATGTCCATGTGAATTTTTAATAATATGACGCATCATTATTGAGCCTAGATGCCCAAGGCGATCATGCCATAGCATGAAAAGTTTTGGGTTAGTACACATCTGGTGCATAACAACATATGATTAAATTGTTCTAATCGTCATATAATTTTACCCATAAGAGAATGCAGAAAGTTTTTCCAGTACTAGCTTCTGGCTAGATACATAAGAAGTTATACGCAAATACTCTTCTTTGCCTTCACTGATGGTTTCAATATGATAACTATTACGATGTATATCTTTGAAACGTAACTTAGTAGTTTTCTTCTGGATATGGTAGAGTACAAAGTATTATCAATTCTTAAAATTTGTTCCATTTATTCCACTTCTGGAGATATTCTGTTTTCTTGTCTGATTTTTGAATATATCCTCTACGGATTCGGTGGTTATGACTACCACAACCACGTCTATGTCCATGATCACGACCTTGTCCATTACTAAAAAAAAAGACTCCATTCGCTTCGGGGAATGGTAGAGCACCCGTTGGACGAGATTCATGACTTCTCAGTAATAGCTCATTGTTTTGTTCAGCAACCAAAAAGCAAGAAATTAAATCTGTGTATTTCTCAAACCTATACTCTCTATATTGCTGCTGTAGGAGAAAATTGTTGGCGTGAAAAGTGAAAAAAGTTTTTTCCAGCATATCTTTTTCAGTAATCTGTTCTCTACATAATTTTAAAATTAAAACTATTTTGAAAATAATAGAGTTATACTCACTAATAGATTTATAATCTAGCAGCCGTCGATTCAACAAGCGATAACGAGTATTTTGTAGTATTATTGCTTTCTGGTGCTCATACATTTCCTTCATACTATTCCACAAACTTAGTGGGTTTTTGACTGTAAGGTATTCGGACTTCAGGTCCTCGTGAAGGTGGTGCCGAATGAAGATCATGGCCTTTGCACGATCCTTCGGGAATGCATCGTTGCCATCAGTAATTGTGTTTTCGAGTCCCATAGCATCAAGATAGATTTCCACATCGAGCATACATGACAAATAATTCCTTCCAAAAAATGTCTAGTATCGTGAAATTCAATTTTGTGTATTTCGACATCGTCTATAAAATTAAAAATTTTAATTTAGACAAATATTTAAAGAGACAATTAAGTTAATAGAACAAGTTTAACTGATTTGGGTAAATGTTATGAAATAATAATATGCACGAAGCATAATGCGACTTTCACTAATTTACAAATGAAACAACTTTCTAAATGTAATATAAATTATAAAAAGAAAATATTTTCAGTAGCCTCAAACATCCGTAAGTTAACATGTGCAGATCAATATATAAATATGTTCATGTTACGTAATCACAGATAATGAATAAGATATTAAATGCACATCTGTCACTTAATATATCAATTCATGACGTAGTGTAAGTACTGCAAGTACCCATAAATAAATAGTTTGAATACTTCTATGTTCTGTAGTAAATACTTCAGGTGTTTATTGTTGCTAGAATTCAATTACTTCAGGTATTTATTAAAAGCAAGAATACTTCGAGTATTCATCAGGGAACCACTTCTGGTAGAACATTTTTTCTTTGTCAATAATTTACTAGTAATTTACATATCTATGTATGGATGTAATAGACAAACATAAACAAAGATAAATATCAATGTGAGATGTAACCTGTTACTTTCTCAGTCGAGTAGAGACTCGTGTTGATAACGTGTTATAAAACTAAGAAAATATCAAAAGAACAGAACATAAAGTAAAGACAATAAAGAACACAATATATGTTAAATGTAGTTCTTCCAAAACTATCAGAAACACAATTGATCTACAGGATCAATTGGATACTTTTGATTCTTACTTTTCATTGCAATTTCCCTTATGTCTTTATAAGGATGGAATATCAAACGTATAATTATTACACTACTGTTACAACTGTGTTTCTTATTCGTAAATTTAATTTGTTGAAGAATTAATAACTTTAATCATTGTAAACCTTTTGTCGTTCATATGAAATAGTTGCGGAAGAGATTGTAAATATCACTCTAAGGTATATATGCCTGCTGACCCATGACACTTGCATTAAAAAAAGAGAGGAAAAAGGTGGGGGAGAAGCCGTCAGAGATTGGGGGTTGCGCTGAGTAGGGCGAACGACGAGGCTCACTGGGAGTTTCTGCCACTACTACAGAGTACTACTCACTACTCTCTCTCTCTCATCGATGAAAATCGTATCTATCTCTGTCTACATCGTCACTATTACACTACTAGTTCAACTCGCAGTCTCTATCTCTATAATCATAACCCAAAACCCCTACACAAATATGGCTGCACACAGCAATCATTTGCATGCAGGTATATCCGCCCCTTCCAAAACCCTCTATAAATTCGGTCCCCTCCTTTCTAGCCATCTCCCACCTCATCCCTACCTAACTAGCATCTCTCCTATCAGTATAAACTTCCCCATTCCATTTCTAAGGCCAACAGAAACCTCAACTTTGCTTCCTCACTATGGCTTTCACTTCCAAGTTTGTCTGCTTGATCGTCACGGTGCTCTTTTGCTTGGCCCTCACTCAACCACCTTCTGGTTCTCTCTCTCTCTCTCTCTCTCTCTCTCTCTCTCTCTCATTTTCTGTTATTTTGTTTTTGTTCGTCCGGAGTTAAATTGTTATGCCTTTTTTCCCCCTCCAGATCAGTTGAACGGCGACCATGGATGCTTTTACGCTGAGGCAGCTGCCCAAGTGATTCCAATCAGAAAGGTGCTGTTTTTATGTACCAACTTTTTCTCTATCTCGAAAATATAGATGCAAATGTACGTATGAATTAACATACATGTAAAAACTAGGGTTGGGAACATAATTAGTGTTCCATTTTTTCGGCATGCAGGTGCTACAAGGTATGATGCATGGGAACGATGATCAGGTGGTCTCGGGAAGCAGCAAAGACGTCCAAGGATCAACAACCAAGGGGTACGGTGGAGCTGGTTCAGAGACCTGGGATCAATTGAGGGGGGTTCCAGCTGGTCCAGACCCATTGCACCATCATGGGGGTAGCCCGAAGAAGCCCAGGACTCCTTGAACTCCCTGGCCCCCCCCCCCCCCCCCCCCCCCCAGCACCCAAGTTCCAGCTGGCTAGTCCTCTCTTTTTGGTGTCTTGTTTTCTATCTCGTAGACAGAGTATGTTCCTAGCTTACTAGCTAGCTAGCACTAGTTCGAAGCAAACTCAGATCAGTAGTACTACAATATATTATGCCTAGCTAGCTTTTTGTCCACTCAGGGGGGAGTACTGTGTAATGATGTTTCTCCTTTTTCTCTCTCCGGCCGTTTCTTTGGGAGTAAGTTAAGACAGGCTTTGTAATAAGTTTGTATCCACTTTCATGCATGATGGTATCTACTGAACTTGTTTGGCAATGGACATGACCCTATATTTCCTTGTTTAATGAAAGCTGTAAGTGGGAAAGTGGAGTTTAAAGTAAAGAGCAAGGTGGAATTACTTAATTTTAATTAAAGAGCAATATGGTTTTTATAACTCATAATGTTGTGGCCAGTTCGTTTGCATCTCAACGAATCTTTGGACATCAATATTTTAACATTTCACTAGGTAGGCCCAATTGATCTGGAGCTGTTAGGACCGTGAGGGACACCATGCACACAAACCACGCAATGATTTCAGAGAAAAACTCACTTGATTATATATTCACACAATATACAATAAAGATGAAAAAACTCTCTGGGAACCACACTCCGGTTCCTTTCCGGGAGGCCACAGATCGGCCCCCCACGCTCGCCTCACCCTCTCCCTCACATTATGTCACACATAAGTCTTAAATACGCCTCGGTATTTATAGAGTATCAAGCCTTGACCTCCAAGGCTTCCTACTGCCTTATAATTCCTTTTCCTACTCGAACTAGGAAATACACCAAGAAGGAAACTCTTCCATAGTAATACCGCCAAGTATGGAACTCCTCCAACTTGTCATAGGATTTGATTCTCTAACCAAAACCGAATATAATATAACTACACGCGAATAATTACCAAGCACCCCCTCGATAAATTATCACACGTGGGTGAAGCCCAACAATCACCCCCTCGCCCATGTGGGATGATTTTGCACCCCCTCACCTAGGTCCACCAGAGTGCTCGCATCCTCGCAGGACACGATCCGTGACTCCATCTCTCCTTCTCATGCGGCCGCATACCATAGAGAGAATTCAATCACAAATTCCACAAAGGAAGAGATCCCAGCGATGCATCGTCTAGTCTCCATCTCCATCCCTCTGTCCAGAGCTCCCGTGAACATCTCCCAAACAACCAGTTGCCCGCCGTTTGCGGACTATTCCACACACAATCTGATTTGGTAACCGACACTCCTGTACATCTCAGGTCATGACTCCTCGTACTCCAATGCCCTTCCTGTGTGTCTCCGCAACTGTTGCTTCACACGTTCACTGTCACAAAAACTCATACTGCTTGTCTAGTACCAAACATCAGCTCCATCTGTTTGTACTCTCCACAAGCATGTATCGGTTGCCCATCATCATCCTCATGCAGCCCAAATCACAACTGCAACTCCCGATGATAGGTCTTCGAACCTGATTGAACCAGACTGCCTCTGATCACTGTTAATCATCTCTGCAAACAATCTCTCCAGTGAGCGCCTGTGTCACTACCAACCCGAGTGTATCCTTGCTCACTAGTTTCGCGCACGTTTGCACTGATCAACCTCCGATCCCTGCAAGTCTGCTCCGTCAATCGTCTTTTCCGCCACTTCCAATCGCCTGTGCAACCTCCTCGGGTGACAAAAACGAGGTTCGTGAGCATCTTTTTTTTTCAGAAATCGAACTCGTGATTTTTCTGGTGACCCTCTTCTTCAACCCCGCTCTGATACCAATTGTTAGGGCCGTGAGGGACACCATGCGCACAAACCATGCAATGATTTCAGAGAAAAACTCCCTTGATTATATATTCACACGTGGGTGAAGCCCAACAGGAGCAATATCCCTAATATTGAATTGGCTTAAAAGTTAAAATAAGTTAATACCACCTAAAATTTTTCAATCCGCAATCTTAAGAGGAAGCACCCTTTTGTTTGAAGCAAGTCAACCTCCGAGGTTTGTAACGAGCAATGTTACGCGCCCATATTCGATCACAAACATGTTAGAAAAATTACTCGATGCATGTAAATTTCTTGTTAGTAGTAGTAGTATTTTATGGGATCAAAGGATGATACAACACCTTTAGGTTAGATTTTTTAGAATAAATTATTTACGAACTCTTTCGTGAATAAGTTATTCTCTGAAGTTCTTAATCTTGGTTGTTTAAAAGTGTTTTGAATGATTTGGGTTAAAAACAATCTATTATTAATAATATTGGCTATAAATTATTTTTAATCTTAATCGTCTAAAATATTTTTAAACGACTGAAATTAAACTCTGCAGGACTTATTCGAGAAACTCTGTGATTAACTTATTTTAACTTTAATCGACTGAATCTGTTATTCTACTATACTGGAGTAGTACATATAGAAATTTCCATGGTTTGGCGTGAAGAGATGTGTCAGTTTTGGGGCTGGGTTGCTAACTAGCTTTAGGGGGTGTTCCGTTTTTTAGAAAAAGTAACTTTTAAAAAAAGAAGGTAATTTCAAGCTCAAAAATCATATATTTACACAAATAATTTTCCTACCAATATGGATCTTGTTTGATAGATCTCATTGAGATCTTTTAAACGGTGCAAAAAATATCATAAAATTATTTTTTATTTTTATTATATTTGAATTTAAAATTTGAAAAAAAAGAACTTTTTCAAAAAGAATGAAAACTGGAACACCCCCTTAATGGGTCCCAAGCCAGCTTTCTTGTCACCGTCTATTCCTTCCTGGACAGTAATAAGGGTGGCGCGCGTCATGCAGTACTGCGTTAAGACATGTGCACAGGGTTTCATCCAAAAAAATGTACTGGACGCTACTGACTCTGGCCTCCTGCAATAACTAACCTTGATCTAGTACAACTCCTTTTCCAGATTTGTACTGATCTCAATCATCATGGAGAAGAAGGGGCTCAGATGATGCAACCATGACTCCATCCCAATAATAAAATGCTATTAGCTGCTTCACGTATATAAAAAAAGATGGAAAATGATCCGCAGCCACAATTTCAAATTTTACCAGATGAAATGGATTTTATAATACGAAATTCTGTAAATCCAACGGATAATGATTAATGCGCAAAAAGTGCATTTATATACGTAAAAAATATATGATATTCAGAAAAAGTACATTGATATATACGTGGAAAGTGCATTGAAACTCTTTTTTCTTTTCTTTTTTTCTGACTTTAAGTGTTAATTATCCACAAAATTGTTTATATATTTGATGATATGATAACAATCTTGGAAGGGAAACTCTACTCTAGCGATTGAAAACATTAAGTAAATCTCAACATAGAACATGACTCTGCATCGAAGTATAATGCTAACGATACAGACAAAATCTACATATATCACACACAGATTTTTTGTGGGGCCCACTAAGGGTTTCAAAAAAATGATCCGAATTGTTCATTAAATATAGTCTGCAAAAAATCAGCTCAATCCGATACCTATAGGTGCTCGATCCAATCATCTATTTTTTCATTTTCCTAAAATCCGAATGAAAAGTTAGATGATTGGATCGAGTTTCTATAGATATTGGATTTAGCTGATTTTTTGCGAAAACCCTTGAAAAAATATTTTGCATTTAATGAACGACTTAGATTGTTTGTATGGAACCCATAATGGGCCCCACAAAAAATCTGTGCGTGATCTGTGTGAATAGCACAGTCCTCTGCATCGAAGATTCAAATACAAAACTCATGTTCCATTGTGTATTGTTTACAAAATAGAAGATTCCAACTGAGCCAAATCATTGTTTGTTAAGTAAAATTTTTCAAATTTATGAGTAACACATGGGTTAGTTTGATATATATTAAAAGTGCGCGGAGAAATTTTTGTATGAAGATTCTGTCTGTGTAATTTTATACCCTATAAAATTTAGGTTTTTTTTTTTTGTAGGATTAACCTTTTACCGCAATGCCATTGCGAAATTCAGAGAGGATTGAGTATTTTAGCTGATGGAGTACTAAATTCTTGACCTGAGAAACATTACTCTCTTTATCGAGACAAGATATGTCCGCTCAAACATCCACTACTCGCGGTGTCTATGGAACCATGGAGGTAGTTTTGAGGGAGGGAGGGAGGGAGGGAGGTGGGAAAAAGGCGCGACATCAAGGAATCCACTGTATGTAATTACGAAAACTGGACATCGGAGCAAGCACTTATAAAATCCACATTTGTAGAAAAAAATCAATTCCAGTTACATCTGGAATTGGAGATATTTAGCGCGAACAAAGTACGATAACCAAACAAACCAAATTTTAATCGAGCCTTGAGTCCTACTAATTGGAGTCGGCTACATGAATTCGGGCAAAACGGGCGGTATTGGACAAAAAGAACCTATGTACATAAGTGTCAACGATAGAATTTATGTATAGAACTCGCACAAATATTATGGCCATTTTTTATCCTTAAACAAAAAAAAAGAAAAAAGAAAAATCATCTAGAGTCATAAATTCGATAATATCACTATCAGTTTATCCTGCATGAATATTCTTATGTACGAAAATTCAATATCTCATACGAAAGATTTTGCAGGTAAATCATTGCCCATAATGCAATGATATGTTAAACTACATTGTACTAGGAAGTCCATGGAGTTTGGGCGGCCAAAGCGGACAATATTATACAAGGTCAGAGCGGGTCATTAGACTCATTACACTCTTGTTTGTGGGATTAGAGAGTTACATTTCTCATCTCGCAACCATACATGATACAACATCATTGATCAGTAAGCCTCTCGCCAATTCAATCTAAACTACATTGGCTGACACATAACTGTAGAGTTTGAATTATATTTATGTGTCAACTACACTAGATTCAGGAACATACCCGGATGTCCCCAGCTCAAGCCACACATGCTCCAACATTTCGTAAATCTCATCTATTTCAGCATGTGATTTATCACCAGCCACAAATTCATGAACATTACAGTCTACTTCTATCGAACTGATCCCCGCTCTCTTCTGTATCCCGAAATCCTTCATTTTCTTCCTCACATCGTTTGCCCTACCCCAACTGCCAGCTGCAGCGTACATATTTGAAAGCAGCACATAATTCGAATCACTATTTGGATCCAACACGAGAAGATAATTTGTTAACCTCTCAGCTAAATTGACATCCCCATGAGTTCTACAAGCAGCCAACAAAGACCCCAACACCACCTCATTAGGCCTCATGGGCATTTTCTCTATCACATCCAAGGCATCTTCCAACCTTCCCGCACGACTATAAAGATCCACAATGCAACCGTAATGCTCAATTGTTGGCAATATCCTACGAACTTTCTTCATAACCTCAAAAAGATTCAACCCCTCATCAACTAACCCGGCATGGCTACAAGCAGCTAGAGCTCCTGTAAAACTTACCCCATCCGGCTCAAACCCTTCCTTTTGCATCGAGTTGAAGAATAGAAGAGCCTCCTCTGCATACCCATTTATAGAAAGCCCCACGATCATTGAGTTCCATGAAACTAAGGTCCGCGTCTTCATAGTTAAAAATACTTGACGGGCAAAATCAATACATCCACACCTAGCATACATGTCTATAAGCGAGTTATTTACCCTAACATTGTCCTTAATACCCTTTTTAAAAACGTATCGATGCACCCAAAAACCTAACCCAAGTGCCCCCAAATTGGCACAGGCGGCAAGTACAGAAATCAGGGTCACGTAGTCAGGTTCAACCCCAGATAGCTGCATTTCTTGGAACCACTCCAAACCCTTCTCAAAGTTACCTTTCTTCACAAACCCAAACACCATAGCCGTCCAAGAAACCGCATCTCTCTGCGGCATTTCATCAAACACCTCAACCGCATCCTCAATTCGGCCATTTCTCACGTACCCATTGATCATTGCATTCCAAGACACTGCGTTCTTAACGCAAATCCTATCAAAACTCAACCTAGCAAGATCTACACAACCGCATTTGGAGTAAAAGTCAACAACAGCAGAACCCACTTTAACATTAGTCGTATCCAAGCCCAGCTTACGGACATAAGCATGAAGAGACATGCCAAAACAGAGACTATCAGTAGGGAAACGGGCGCAAGCGGAGAGAAGGGTTATGAAAGTGATGTAGTTAGGTTCGATACCAGCGATTCTCAAGCGGGTGAGCTCCGCTGCGGCTTCGGGTAAGCGGCCGCTGCGACAGTGGTGGTGTAATGATGTGGTCCATGAGACCGTGGCGTCAGTTGTGGGTTTGTTGTTGTTGTTGGTCTGTTTTAAGGTGAGGTGGTGCTTTGTGGAGTTGTTGGCGGAGAGGGATTGAGTGGAGTTTGTGGGTCGTGGCGGTGGCTGCGGCGGGGAGAGTTGGATGGTTGCGGTGGCGGGAACGCTCATTGTTTCAATTAACGGCAGCACAGCACATATTTCTGTTGATGCAACTATATCTTAACTTCCTAACTAATTTTTTATTATTATTTATGGCTCTAGTCCGGACCAACTTATGCATGCGTGAATAATTCTAAGAGACCGATATACCAATATACTGGATGGAGGCCAATTAAAGCCCAGGCGCCTTGACTAATCTAACTGGCATTTCTATGCCTTTCAATAAATCTTGTAAGATGGTATTGGATTTCAGTAAATTTTAGTGTGAAATTTTAAGAAGAAATTTGATGGGAAAAAAATAGAAGCAAAAAGGATTGGATCTTATTTTAATTTTTAGTTGGCTTAGCTTCAAATGAAAATGACTACGTAATGTTTCAATTTACGAAATCAGTAGCACTACGCCAAAAATTGGCTTTAGCGGCATTAAAAAATCGTTGATAAAAATATTTTCAGCATGTTAGAAATCATATCGCCGTTAAAATAAGTGTTGGGAAAGAAAAAACATAAGTAATTTATTGCTGGTAAAAGTTCTATACTATTAGTGGCGGTTGTGAAACCGCCTCTAAAAGTGGGAAAAAGATTACATTGCCGAGATTCGAACCGCAAGTGAAAAAAAGAGAGATTGAGTTCATCTTCTCATATTTTTCCGTTTTCCATTGCCAGTTCTAAGTCCCCAACAAAATGTATACTTCCTGATTAAAAAAAAAACACAAAATGTATACTTTGTCTCTTCTTTTTTTCTTGTGGTGTAGGTGAAATTGGATATTATCCATGACTTCACTTTAGAAGAAATTTATCTTATGAAATTAGTTGATTATTGGACCTCCATGATGCGAAAACTAGATAAAATCATTCTGTTAGATAATGGCTCTGAATTATCGAAAGAATTCTACATTTTACCAACAAGTGACAAACTAACATGAGTTGTTTTCCCTTATCACTGCAACACTAAATTTTCCAAGACGAGAAAATTTTGTGAAATGAAACAGGAGAGGGGGAAAACAAGTCCACCAAAGAAAAATCCATAAAAAGAACCAAAGACTAAACAAAAGAATCTTTGTGCCGTGAAATTTCCTTGAAAGGAGGAGACAGCAGCCCGTATTAGCAATAGATACCATGCTCTGTCCCATAAAGATCAAATACCATTGAGCTGGTCCTAGTCGTACAAAGAAACAAGAGCTTCCACACAATGACCCGAACTAGGTGCCTTTCAAGAACGGTACGACATCATTGTGGTACTGTTTAATGGATCCAATGACTTCAATGGAAAAGGCCTCATCGTCTGGGTAATAAGCAATGGGATCAGATAACAGAGGATGTGGAAGGTCGAGCACACCTTCAAGTGTTGCATGAAGACAATATGCTGAATATGTAACATGATATCCACCTTCTTGAACAATCAATAGGCGTCCATTGCTGTGCTTATCTGCCAGACTACGAACTTTTCGCCCGATCTCTCGATAGCCCTCCATTGTCAAGCATTGCCGTCCATTTGGGTCAAACTAATGCAGAAGAAGTGCACTTCAATAAGCAAAATTGCACAGTTATTGTAGATTATACAATATACACGTACGGGTATCAGATATAAGTCACTGAGTCAGGTCAATGGATTCCAAACTCCACTATTGCCGAATCTTATTGTCGGTTGTGTAGAAAGTTTGAGGCTCCCGTTTAGGATTTAGACATAAGTTCGTCTCTTTGCGTTTATTGTGTGTCGTTAGTGTTTCAGGCTTGGTAGTAGCTCCATATCTATGTATTCGGATGGAAATCATTGTAAGGGCCGGATGGCTTTTATTGAATGCAAGTTGTGCTTCTGATCAAAGAAAAAAAAAGTTCACTGGATAAGTTAAGTCTTACTTATATAGGGTAATCGTACTGATTTCTGAAGCTATAAGCATTGCAGCTGAACTCATAGTAAAAGCTTATAGGTAAAAAGCAGAAGCCAAAAAGCATCAAAATGGACCTTTTGTTTCACTGAGGAAAGACTTCAGATATCTGGCTCCTTAATTTCTGAAATGATTCACTTTTACTTTGAAGCAAATATCATACTTTCAAATTCCTTCATTTTATGGTGTACCCGTTTTAAAATTTATTGCTACAAGCCATTCGGTTTTCAACCCTGATACTACTACTTCAATGATACCAACTTTAATAGTAAATCAAATGAAAAAATCAACTTACAGCGCTTGAATCTTGGCCAACTACCAAAACAATCATATCAGGCTGAAACTTTTCAACTGCAGGGATGACCAACTCTGTCAAGGCAAACTCATATCCTCGGTCTCCAGTTCCATTTGGTAGCGGTACATTCAAATTGTAACCAAATCCATCTCCATCACCAAGCTCATCAACAGATCCACTCTGCGGATGAGATGGACCCCAGGAACTGTGATTCATATGCAGGGAAACAGTGAGAACTTTATCAGAGCGGTAAAACCCCTCAGCAGTCCCATTCCCATAGTGGACATCAATGTCGATAACCACAACTTTTTTACAACCAGAATCCAAAGCCAACCGAACAGCAAGACCCGCGTTATTAATAAAACAATAACCATCAGCTTGAGTCGGCTGAGCGTGATGGCCAGGTGGTCTAACTAGTGCATAAGCAATATTTCCAAGCCCATCAAGTATGTGCTTCATTGCTGACAGTGCAGTACCAGCAGCTAGAAGTGCAGCGTCCCATGATCCGGGATTCAAGAAAGTCCCTGCGCAAATCATCTTCCCTCCATTTCTATCCGCTTCAACTAGTTCGTTCACGTACCCTAATAAATGCGTAATGTAAACAATATAAGCCTCTAATTGAGAGGAGTCCAATCAGTATCCAAGAAACAAAAGTTCAAAACCAAAACTAGTGTTCAAAACCAAAACTAAGTTCAAAACCAAAACAATATAAGCCTCTAATTATTTTCAGGTCTTCGTTATGCGTATTTGTAATAACAAAGTAAACCGAACCAAGCCTTGTGTCTCAATCAACGTTCCAGATTGTAAACACAATATACGAGTCTACGTTGTAAACAAGTGAATTCTAACCCGAATGGAACCAGATAGAAAGAACATTCAACTAATCTCATTATCGAATTACCAAATGCCCAGACAAATTAAATCACAACAATCTCAATCGATATCCAAGACCAATTCACATCGTTGATCACTATTCGGCTCTCTAAAAACCCACTTCGAATTCGCGGGAAAAAATGGGCCTCGCACAGAGTCGGAAGCGGGTACCTGACGTGTGAAAAGTGAGCAATTCGGGGATGAGAGCGGGCCGGCCCGAGTGCCATGAAATGTAAGGGGAGATGGGACCCCTTTGGAGGATAGAGAGCATGTTCCTGACCCGGTCCGAGTTTTCAGGGTGCTTTTCGAGTACGTCGAGGAACCCCGGGTCGATTCCGGAGTCAAATACGCCGGTTCCGGCGTCGTGGGCCAGCATCCCGTCGTGCCAGAAGACGTGGATTCGATCGGTTGTTGGTGAAGAAAGGGGTTGACTAGTAGCCATCGCGTGTTTCGGGTAGTGGTATACCCCCCCCTTCAACTCAACTAGATGCGTCTCGCTCACTTGTACTTGTTCGATCTTCTGGTTGAGACTCTCTGGAGATATACCTCATAATTTCATTTTCCAGTCGACAATTAATAGTTTGGATTTAAAAAAAGATTTATTTAAGAAAATGTTTAATTCGGATTTAAAAAATAAAAAACTTATTTAAGAAAATGTTTAACTCTTATTTGGAAGAGTTTTTGGGTGAAATTGAGAACAGTAAAAGAAGCGTTAAAAGTTGAGCGATGGGCGTAGACTTTCTGTTCTTTATTTAAAGAGTACATTTGAATAACGTTATGGTTCACTCGCATTCCAGCTGCATTTCTATGTGGTATCTAGCTTCATTTTTCAAGACTAGTATCTTATTTTTAAGATATTGTTAATACTAGTATCTTCCTAACTGTACTAATTTTATCGATATTGAATCCTAGCATTGAAAATTATGCCTAATTTAATTAAGTGTACATATACATGCATGGAAAAAATTCTTCAAAATTTGGAGAACTCTCCATGCATGAAAAATGAAGCTGAAAAAATGATTTTGAAAAGTGCAAATGAAGAATGTTTAATGAGACTTGGCTGGAGATGCTCTTAAGTCATGAAGTTATTTGTCCATTTTTTTCCTTTAAAAGGATGTTCATGTTTGCTTTTAGTATTCTGAGCAAATTCTTCAATTTTAACACCTTCGTACGATTAACTTGTGCACTCTTTAACCTTTTCAAAACATTACACCTAAAAAATACGATTTCCACAATGAAAATTAGTATGGTAATTCTTCACAAGAAAAGTATTACAGTACTAGATGAAATGATAAAATAATACAGTATTAGGAGAAATTTTTCGGTGCCGGATGGGTACCACATCACCTGGCTAACGTGGTGCCTGAGCGGCCACATCCGAGCAGTCCAAAAGTGTATTGGACGGCTTATATTGAAACCCTCTCTCTCCTCTCACCCTCACACTCTCTCTCCTCTTTCTCTCTCCAAATCCGAGCCGTCCAAAACCAAAATGGACAGTCCGGATGTACCGAGTGGGTACCACGTGGTACTCGCTCGGCACTGAAAAATTTCTCCAGTATTAGTTTTACATCTGAAGGTGTTACTCCCTCTTTAAATTTAATGCATGTGGAGCCCACTTTTGGATCTCATATAAATAATTCAAACCATTTATTAATGTAAAAATAATTAGTTGAATGGCCATGTAAAAAATTAGCTCGATTAGATATGTGTAAATGGTTGATCCAATCTTCAAAGTTTCATTCATAGTGAAAAAGTTGATGATTGGATTAACAACTTACGTTAATCTAATTGAGTTGATTTTTTACAAGGCTATTGAAAAAGTTATTTTGAAATTAACGAATGGTTCGGATTATTACTCTAATTAAAGAGTAGATAGAACATATTCTAGATCTATAAAAGAATCAGGATAAAGATTAGAGCTTTTGACGCATTTTCAGGTACCTAAGACCAAAACGAAAATTAAAATTTTAATATTCAAAAATAAAAACCGACAAACACCAAACTATAAACAGACAAAACCCCAAATTTTTTGATCCAATTTCTCCATCGGTTCAAATTTCTCGGTTGTATTTTCACTCCTTAACGTACTTTTCTTGTTCCCATCTGTAAATATATCCACCTCTTCTGGGGCCTAGTTTTGAAAAGAGAAATGATTTTGACTCTCCCCTTTTGTTAACATCACTCACCTGCAAGTATGTATTTTTGTCGGTTCAAATTTCTCGGTTGTATTTTCACTCCTTAACATACTTTTCTTGTTCCCGTCTGTAAATATATCCACCTCTTCTAAGGCCTAGTTTTTAAAAGGGAAAAGATTTTGTCACTCCATTTTTTGTTAATGCCACTCCCCTGCAAGTGTATTTTTGACTTGCAGGGGAGTGACGTTTGCAAAAATACACTTGCAGGAGAGTGACGTTAATAGAAAAGAGATTAGCTAAATCAGCAGCCTTTCAAAAATAACAAAGACAGCTTGTCTTTTTGTATTGTCTTTACTCAAAAAAATTTCACATTTTTTATTTTTGCATCAAGCTTTAGTGAATTATTAGTTTGTTTCGACGAGAAGAATCAAAAAATTGTAAAATTGTAACTTTTACTCAAATATTTTTAAAAATTATTTTTGGGCTTTCGTACTTTTCTTTGATATTTTTCTAAAAATATTTGAGTAAAAAAAATATATTTTTTACTTTTCTGATTCTTATATCGATGCGCATTGAAACATTTTTTTATTCGCCATTGAATTTTTTTTGAGTGTGTGTGTGGGGAAAACCACGCCTAACGCGGAAAGGCCGTGTGCGTGGCGGGTGCTCCTAAATTCTGGACCAATTTGGAGGGCAGTTTCGTCAAAACAAATCCACTCTCCCCATTATAAATTGACTCCTCCGTGCCTCTTCTCTCCCTCGTATCATCTTTTCTTATATCTGGCGCTTCAATCGGTTGAACAATCCAAGCCTCTGTCAAGGTACTAGGGTTTCTTCCCTCTCTCTCTCTCTCTCTCTCTCTCTTGTTTTCGATTTTCTTTTTCAAAAAGTTTTGCGATTTCTGAAAATCCATCTTTCTTTGATCCCAACAGATGCAGATCTTCGTTAAAACCCTGACCGGCAAAACCATCACCCTCGAGGTGGAGAGCTCCGACACCATCGATAACGTCAAGGCGAAGATTCAGGACAAGGAGGGGATCCCCCCGGACCAGCAGAGACTGATCTTCGCCGGGAAGCAGCTGGAGGACGGGAGGACTCTGGCTGATTACAACATCCAGAAGGAGTCGACGCTCCACCTTGTCCTCCGACTCCGTGGCGGTTTTTGAGCAGTTTGTTAATGGTTTGTCTTGTGTTTTTCCGTGGTGTCAAGGAACAATTGCCATGAGTTGGTGTTGGTTTGCTACTAATAAATAAATAAATAAATAAAGAACAGGCTTAGTTTTGTGTTATATTGTTGGGTCGAAATCGTGGTTTGATTTTAAGTTCGTGGATTGAATGCTGCGTTCGCTGTTTGTGGATTCAACATCTTTTCTTCGCAGTTTCTTGTTTCTTTGAGACTGCTTTGGATTTACATGGATGATAACTAGGGCCAATTTAATCACATTTTCCAATTGAACACGTTTGATTTTTCTTTTTGATTATTCTCGAAGGAAAAGATTGTTCTCTTTACCTAACATGTGGATCCAATTACGATCTTATAATAAGAACAAGAGATCTTTCTCGATCAATCCCTTGTGCCCCTCATTCCTCCAGAATCAGAATGATCTTTTTCAAGTTTGAATCAATAGAGAACCGAACTTGAATCAATTGAGAACCGTTTCTTCTGTATGAATCAGTATAATTACATTCCAATTTCTTCCCAATACCTTTCAGAGAAAATCTGGAATTGGATCGCAGGTTGCTGTCTCTGCGTTATCACTTGATTCAGTTTTACCTTGCGGCTTTCCTCTTAACATCTCTTCTTCGTCATATAGTACAATGTCATATAGTACAATGTGGGTTCTTTTGTCTATCTCGCGTGGAGTTTGCTTTGTAGATTTTGCTTTGTAGGCTGAATGTGATGCAAATCAAATATTAAAGGGGACCCAAAGGTAGAGAGAAATTAGGGTTCAATCAATATATTTAATATTTTTAATAATTAAAAATTAACAAATAAATTACTAATTCACTTATTTATGGACTCAAGACTCCGCTATCACTAAAAGAGCATCCGGTGGAATAATCAAAATCAAAAGGTTCCTAAGATTATCAACTTTTGTTCAAAAAGTTGCTCACATTGGAATAATTCAATCTAGCAACCTCTTAACAACTTATTAAATTTTTGCATTTGGATAATCAAAACTAGCAACTTTTTGTTAATGACAAAATTTAGTGGTCCTCATATTTTCATATTTTTTCTCAATCAAGACGCCCATCATTATGCAAAAATTTTCTCTCTCTTCCATTCTTTATCTCTCTCTCTCAACAATGTTTCTAAGAAAAATATTTTAAAAAACTTTTTTTAATTTTTTTTCAAAAACAGTTTTTTCTCACAAAAAAAACTTGAGCTGTTTTTTTTTTCTTCCAAAACCTGTTTTTTTTTAAATTTTAAATACTAGTTTTTCAAAAATTGTTATTTAAAAGAAACAGTTTTTTCCCCCAAAAACTGTTATTTAAAAAAAAACTGTATTTTTTTATAAAAAAAATGTATTTAGATTTTAAATTTTTTCCCCAAAAAACTTTTTTTTTTTTTTAAAGTTTTCAATAAACTATTTCCTATTTCTAATAACATGCTTTTATTAGTTTGAAAATTATTTTTAAAAAATTATTTTCTATGTTCACAATTTTAGATTTTTATAATTTGAAAAAGTGATGTGGCAAATTTGGTTATTCAATTTTGATTTAGTTATTGTGGACTTCTACATTGCTAACATTGACAACTCCTTAAATGGATAACCAAATTTGTCAACTTTTTTTTTCCGGTTAGGGTACCTTTAGCATTATAAAGCCCAAACACATGTACTGATAGTACAATGAATGAAAATACAAACTCACTCTTGGCAGGTAATGCAAGACCAAGCCAGAGAGTAAAACAACCTAAGTAAAAGGCACAAGAGCCATCAAACAACACTGCACTAAGGGCTCGATTGGATGCGTGATTAGATTTGGAGGTATTATGTAAGAAGGGGGATTGGATAGTAGGGGGTATTATATAATTAAGAAGGGTAGGCCCACATTGATGTGACGGGGGATTAAATAACACTTGGTTTGGATGAGGGATAAAATGGGGGGATAAGATTGTTTTGTAGTTGAAATGGAAGAGAAATGGGGTATTAGGAGGGGGGATTCCATAATGTCGGCTCAAACCCTAGCCATATGTAAGCTCCCTTCAGGGGGAATTAGGGAAAATGGGTTGGGGGGGGGGGGGGGGGGGGGGGTGGTTTGGTTATGGAGGAGGGGGTATTATCAAATCCCCCTGGTTTTTGTCTTCTCAAACCACGCCATAGAATTGGCCCCACGGATTAGAAGGGGGATTGGACAATACCCCTTCATAGTGTGGCATCCAAACGAGCCCTAACAACAAAACATATGAATAAAAGAAAACACTAGATAATACTCCATTCCCTGCATATGTCCTTGTTTCCTTGAGAAAAATCCAGCATCCTTCAAGACAGCAAAGCATCACGAATGGAATTACAAACTGTAGCAGCAAGAGATCTAGGGTCCAACCTTTTCTGTTGAAAGATTCTAGTATTGCATTCTCGCCAAATACAGTAAATTGCTAGTAGCAAGGGAAAGTTTCAGCTACACACTTCCTCATACTTATCCCCCTTAGAATGCAGATTAAACCACTCCTTCTCATCATCCCATCTCATTGGCAGCCCTGCCCACACTGATTTTGCCTTAAAACTTCAGTCCAAACAACACTAGAATAATAACATTCAAAGAATAGATGATTGTAGGAACTCCTACTAGGATCACAATCACACAAAACACAAGAATGCATCAGACACTATTCCCCACAACGACAATCTGTCCTTCATGTTTAAACGAATTTGCATTGCCATCCACAAAATGAAGGCCCATCTAGGTACATGCCCTTTTGAACCACACAACCTTACACCATTCCTAAGCGGGAAGGGCTCTCCTAATTGTATTCCATGCAGACTTTATAGAGAAAATGTCATTCTTGGATGAAATCCACATCACAGAGTCCTTCATAGATACATCAGGTAGAAACCCTTCTAGAGTGAAGTCTTTGATCTCCCTCATAATTCTGTTCCTCTCTTTAAGCCATTTCCAGCCACCATTATGAATTAAAGAAGAGACTTTAGCTGAAAAAGACTGACCTATATCAGCCCAAACCCTAGGTACCATACTTTTGATTACTTCAGTTTTGGTTAAGTCACTACGGATGCTCTAAAAGGACACTAAAATGACATACATTATCCTAAAAGCTACTTCATCATCAGAATGGCTTTTTAGAATGATTCATGAGTGGAGGCCTTGGACGATTTGGAGATGGGAAGTGGTAGTGGGAGCGGTAGCATGGAAGATTTGGAGATGTAGAAATGATGTGGCTGTTCAATAATGAGTGGAGGCCGGATGTGACGTGTAATGTGAAGAGATTTGAAAATAAATATACTTGTAATTGTTTGTGTAGGTGGATCCCACATTGTAGATGTGGAGCAATCCGAACTCACTATCTTAAGGAGGAGAAAAATACATTAAGAAGCACCCAAAAAAAATTGAGGAGCGGAAAAAAGGGTTCTCTTTGGTTCAATTTCATGATTTGAATTGTTATTATGAAGACCCTCATATAGAAATCATCCATTATAAAAATATATGTTCATCATAAGAAAGAATAGACGATCTATTGCCAATACTTACGAAATTTGTTTTTTCTCACTGGATTCAAGAAAGATAGTAACAAAATTGTATATTATATGATTACTATTAACGACTATTCTTTCATAAATTGACCACTTAGGCCTATAAAATATTGGAGTAACAAGAATTGTTGATACCATTTAAAATGAATTTTGCAAGGAGGTCATATGTTTTATTTTCACGAACATCAAATATTGCAAATTTTGGAGCCGCCCGCGAAAGTCAAAAATTGTAAATATTGGGGTCACTGAAAGTTTATCCGATCGTTATCTTCAAGACTCTGAAATTAATCAAAATATGAGCAAATTGATCCGAACATCCTATTATTAAAAAAATGAATTCTGCAATTAGCCATAAGGCCCAATTCTATCTGCTCCGGTCACAGGCAGATCATGCACAAATTCTATCACAATAAACAAAGCACATTCAAGTTTGGGCCGAAGTACCCTACGACATCTATAAATTGCTCACAAATAGTATAATCTGAAATTGTTCGAGAAATTTGGGAACGTTAAGTATAGCCCAAAAAGCTGTGCCGTTTTTAGAAGTTGTTGGGTTTCCATCTCAAGTTGAAATTGTTCAAGAGGCGTTGAAGGAGACGAAGACGAAGAGAGATTTTCGTCACCTGCGATCGTCTCCGGCGACTCTCCTGTAAGATACGTATCCCCAAAGCACAGATCGTATTCAACTTGATTTCCCCTCTATTTTTTTGGGATCTGATTCTACGGTTTCAGTATCATATATCCACTTTATTACTGTAATAGTACCTGTTTTGGGAAATCGTTGATTCATTTGTTGTTCAAGCTCTCAAGCTCAATTACAATGTTTTGGCAATGGCCACGTTGATACCATTGTTACTGACCAGTCTTGGCAATGGCCACGTTGTAGGAATCCTGGGACTAGGGACATCTTGAGGGCCACCCCTGCTTTTCTTGTTCCTCATCCTTCTCAAGAGGACACAGTTGTTTGAAATTTTACCCCTGACCACAAGTTCTCTATCAAGTCAGCATGGAATGCTATTAGAAGGCAGCAACCTAAAGTTAGTTGGTCCACAATTATTTGGTATAAGCATCATGTTTCTCACTGGTCCATTATTCAGTGGCTTGCAAATCTAGGGAGGCTTGCTACTAAGGATAGGCTCCTTAAATGGGGAATGGCTATGAATGATCAATGTGTCTTGTGTTCTGCTTATGTAGAAAACCATAAACACCTCTTCTTTCAGTGTCCTTTCTCTTCTCAACTTTGGAAAGCCTTGCAAAAGGACCTGAGGTCTAGTTTGCCTCAAATTATGGACTGGATGATTCAAGTTGATAGGGGTTCTCTGTTTTCTTGTTTGTTTTCAAATGTTGCTCTTGCAGCTCTTTTGTATCATGTTTGGGGAGAAAGGAATTGCCGAATCTTCAAAGGTTATGGGATTACTGTACAACAATTGGAAATCAAAGTGCAAACTGATATTCGAGCTTGTGTGAGTTCCTGGTGGAGAATTAAGCGGTCAAGTCCTAACACAGCTCTCTGTTCTTTGTGGAATATCCCATTTAGAATTTTTGACAGTCTGAAATTTTTGTTGTGTACTGTTTCGTGATGTGGTGGTTCAAGCTTGTTTTTGGTGTTGCTTTGTATAGTTTGTTGGCTTGGGGTATGCCCTGATGGGTGTAATGTGTTTTCTTTTCTAATAAAATTTTACCTTACCCAAAAAAAAAAAAATTACAATGTTTTGGGATCACTGCGTTTTGTCATGGTGTGGAGTAAACATAAACACTAAAATCTCCTTTGTGGTTATGAAGAATAGGCGTACAATTTTTTTTTCTGTTTCATAGAGTATTTGATGAATGCCATTCTTTAGCTTCTGTAATTTAGTTGTTGAGTCCACTGTGGTCATCGGATAACACCAATGATCGAAACGGGAAAAAAAAGAATGAAACAAAACTTGTATATTTTGTGGGGATATGGGCAAAGTCCACTTCCATGTGGTTATCGTCGTGTGCGGATACTCTGCTCATGATTTAAAACTGACCACATAAACTACCTATGGTTTTGAAAATGTGCGGATAGACTCCCTGCCGTCATGTTTTCCATCCATATTAACGGAGGTATATCTCAAACGCCTCTAGAATGTAATCTGAATCGTTCATAATGCATTAAATAATGAATATAGTATCTCTGTAAAAAAATCATCTCAATCAGGGATCAATAACCCAGTGATCTAATTTTTAGTAAATTTAAATTTGAAATTTTAATTTCATAACAAAATCGATTCGACCATGAGCTTTTCATTTTTTGATTGACTTGAATTTTGGCATAGATGTAGTACTCGTCAAAATTTATAATATCAATGGTTTGGATTCAATTTTTGGTATAGGGGATGGTATGGTTAAATTTTAAAAAGAAGAAGAATCAAAGGACATGATGAGGGTATATCGGTCTTTTAATGTGGTGTCCGTTAATATGGATGGAAAACACGATGGTAGGGGGTCTATCCGCACATTTTCAAAGCCACAGGTAAGTTATGTGGTCAGTTTTGAACCATGAGGAGGGTATCCGCACATGACGATAACCACAGGAGGTCAAAGAGACTATTTTGTATATGTCGTTAAAACTTAATATATAAACTTATATATTTTGTATATGTCGTAGTAGGGTTATGGCCCTTGTGCATGGTTAATTGGCATAGTGTTTGCCAAATTTTTTTGACTTCTAATTGTTGCTATGATGAAGCTTATGCTGTATTCTATGATAAAACTTGTAACCGAATATGAAACTCGTGTGTCAAATGCAGAGATTGCTCTCTGAAGTTGGTGAAATTGCGCTGTGTCTATAAGTTCTTCTTGCTGCCACATCGGTGGAACTCTGGATTAGGTTTGAAAACTGCTGTTTTCTTCTTGTAAAACTGCTGCTGTTTACTGCTGGATTAGGTTTGGGGCTTGCTAGAGAAGATTGTGGTTGCTAGGTATATGTGCGATGCTTTGCTAGAGTCAGCTATATGGTTGCTGTTTTCTGGGTGGTGTTGGAGCTGATGGAGTGAGTTGATAACAGTACTAAATTATTTCATGGAAGTTTGTCATGTTTATTCCTTGGAGAGACACCTTAGTTGTGGGGTAGTTTGGCTTTGGATCCACCTGTGTTTATAACACTACTAAATTTGATGTACTGTTCTATTTTGACAAAGCATAAATCTTGGGGATTTATAAATTACTCTGAACTTGCAGTGGTGGTGTTATAATGGATAGCCTTCCCGTTCATTGTTCCATAAATTTCATAAAGGCCTCATTTGCCTGGGAGGAAACATAATGCTTTAGGATTTAAATTTGCAGTGAGATCCAGAGAGGACCTTCTCTCCTCCCCTGTTTTGCCGTTTGGAGCATGTTTGTGATGGGCTTGATGGCCGGGACTTTTAGGAGGACAGAAATGAAATTTTACATCATCCACCCCCACATCAACTACAAAACAAACCAAGCATATACATAATACATATCCCCCCTTCTAAAGAAGCTAAACAAACCAAGTAACTATGTGCGTAGGGTTGACCGCTGGCATTATTGTTACATGTAAAGGTAAATTGATTTTCGCAATGTATTTTTTTTACTATTTTTGTTCGCTGATGTATATCGCCTGACCAAAAAAAAGAAGACTCTTCTTTTGTTTTTATTCATGTAAGTTTACTACGTTATCCATTGAAGTGGGAAAAAGTGAACAAATGAAATGGTAAAAGGGTAATTTCACGTGCCGACACAGAAAAAGAGTAGTGCAAAATTCACTACCACTAATGAAAAGTCTTATAAGGGTTGGAACTGAAAAAAGTGAAAAGATGGGGAGAAACTTGTGATACTGTATAATCCTAGGGGTTTCCATCTAGTTGTCCCAAGAAGAATGTGTAGTTGTGTCCGCAAATTGCTATTCAATCAGAATTAGAACCACCCCAAAAAAATCTAAATCGTGAATCCATTCAAGGTAGATGTATAGGAGAAGTATCCAATTAGGGAAGGTCCTCCTTTGTAGCAATTTTTTGGGGGCTAAAGCGGAGGCTTTCTGGGCTTCTGCTCACGGCTGGCCCTGATTTGATTCCCAGTTATAACTGACGTTCTCGCATATATTTTCCTTTTGCAGCTGTAATATTTGTCTTAAATGGCTAACAAGGTTCAAGTCCCTACAAGAAACTCAGCACTTATTGCTATGATTGCTGATGAGGTTACAATCTTCTTCTTTATATCCATGCTTTGGCAGTGAAATTGCTTGGCAAAGATTATCTGAACATAGCTGTGTTGGACACTCAGATTCTGATTTTTTTCTAACTTTTGCATATAAGACATGATTTTTTGTTACTGTTATTATGTTTTTTCCGCTATTTACTTAGAGTGTAACAAGTCCCTTTGGATTTTGAGAAATGATCTGACGACAAACGGAGAGTTCTTTCACACAAATCTCTCCATTTTGATTTTTGACGATGAGATATGGTGAGAAAGGTGAAGGGGCCAATCAAAATTTTTCATTTTTGTACTTCTCTCTCCATTTCTCACCAAGTCATTCAATCCAAATGAGTGATTTGGTGAGACACTCTAATCCTTTCCTTTCGTTTTCCTACCAAATCACTCAATCCAAAGGGTTTAGTGCAGAGGTTGCGGATAAGGGGACAAATGTAGGATTTAGCACTTTTTTGGTTGTATAACTTGCTATAACCTAACTAGATATGTTTTCTTCGTTCCTTGCTTCCCAATTTCTGCTGACGCAACCCTTATGTTGCTGTTTTATAATCTGATGTAGGACACAATAACTGGATTTTTACTGGCTGGAGTTGGAAATGTGGACTTGAGAAGGAAGACAAATTACCTTATTGTGGACTCAAGTATGCTTTTGAGCTCGGAATGTTATTCTCTTTTATGGGGTTGCTTGGTCTTTTCTTTCAGTGTTTTATAATTGTTCCTGTGGTTCCATTTCTGAATTGAACATTCCCCCTTTTTTTGGGTGCTTGGAGGGCCCTTTGGCCTAAAAGAATGAGTATACTGTTACCCTACTGCGCGAAAGAATGTACTCAGCAATTAGACGATTGGCTTTTGATGTTTTTCTCTCTATTCTCTAGTAGCTGTTTCTGGCAGTAATTCTCACCAAAACAAACTGCTAGTATTGAATGAGATACTCTCACAATACAAATGTTGTAATTTGGATTGTTAGAAACTTCCTCTAGGTCTAATCCTTTATGGTGTAGACCCTTTTTTCCCTACAACCGTTCTTACACCTTCCTGTGCAATGGACTAAATTTAGATGAAATCAAATTCAAAATTTCTGTTAAGTTGCTGAGAAATGTTTGAACTTAATAACTACTTTGGCTTGGAATTAATGATAATGGTTCCTACCTTGTTTTCTTCCTTTGTTTATCCTCTATCACGATGTGGAACATTTTTTTCCAATGTCAAATTTGATCAAGTTTGCGAAGATTCGTTTTCTTTGCAAGCTATGAATATTCGTTCCTTGGCTTATGGAAGTACTGTTATTATGGCCTAGAAACGACTGTTAAACAAATTGAGGAAGCGTTCAAAGAGTTCACAACAAGAGAGGACATTGCAATTGTGATGATCAGTCAGTATGTAAGTTGTTTATATCACTTGGTCATAATCCTCTTTATGTGGTTATGCATATGCAATTGAGAAATTTGGCTCAAATGGTGCAAGTTCATATGCTATTGAGCGTATTTTTTTTTTTAATCTCTCTTTGGTTAATTGGCATATGTCATTGACTTTGCTAGAGGAAGTCATCATTTGAAAACCACTCTGCTGCCAGATAAGTGGCCATAGCCCTACTGTCTTTTGCCATATGAATTGCTGTCTTCAAGGCTTTGGCTTCCCCAGTTGTCCATAATTATTTCTCATTGAGGTGTTTAAACACTGCTTGAGCATACATAAAATCAAACATTCATTGCCCAAAAGAAATTTCAACAAACCTCACTTCCGAATTGCATTATCTGGCTTGAAATGTGCATTCATGCATGTAATGTAGTACTTTTCTATTTCCTTTCCTTCTTTCTTGTTTTGCTTTTTTCCTGTGGTTCATCTTTCCTTTTATGGTTACTTTAGACTACCCAGAAGACCGTATGCTATGCCAAAGCCTGTAACTGGTCCCAAGGAAATGCTTATCTGTGGGTCTTGTCACTTGTCTGTGAGGATAGGTTGTTAAAGAGCTAGCATGCTGTTTTGTCTTTAGGACTTTATCTTTTGCTGCCATAGTTTAACATTCTTCCTAAGCTTTAAGTTTACCTTTTTGCAATATGAGATATCAGCAGAATAAATACAAGATCCCATAGATTTGTTTGTAATTTGTCGTAGTTAGAGGCATACTAGTACTCAGACTTTGCATTATTATACCTTCAAAGTTCTCATATGATTATCTGGACAAAAAATTGTCGGATGTTCAATTTCAGGTTGCAAACATGATAAGGTTTTTAGTGGATAGCTACAACAAGCCAGTTCCAGCGATATTGGAGATTCCTTCCAAGGACCATCCTTATGATCCTACCCATGATTCAGTTCTTTCACGTGTGAAGTACCTCTTCTCTGCTGAATCAGTGGCTTCTGGGAGGCGTTAATTCTGCCTGTAGTTATATCATGTTTCACACCATTTCCCTTGTGTTGTGTCCGTGTTTATCCTGAAACACTTTTTTTGCTTGCTTATCTTAAATTCTTTTGATGAAACATGTTTCAAGTTCGTTCTAGATTGAAATTCTGAATAAGCTACTTTTATCGAAAGCAGTTGTTGAAAGCTTCTTTGAGTTCTTTCTATATTGCTAATGACTTAAACTGGATTTGGGTGATAAACGTTTAGCCCAAGTTGGTACTGGGAATTAGAAAGCTGAGGCTGTTCTAGTTTGTTTCTCTCGAGATGGCAACAAGAATTGCTTCTTCGACGGTGCAACATTTGGGAGGATTGAACAAGGTCTAGAAATTTTTATACTCTTCTTTTAACTAACAAGGAAATCATTTTTTGTTTTGGTGTATAACAAGGAACCCATTCAATTTGGATTCATTAGTGCAGGGTGAAGTCCAACCAGTCATAGGCACATGTATCGGGTAAGACATTGTCAATTGGAACCGAACACGAGGCCTCTGAACTTACGGTTGATCTTATGACTATCTTGAGTGGTAGCGTGCCAATAGATTTACATTTTAAGTTTCAACCTGGATGTGGAACAAATTATTTCAAAATCATGATGGTAAAATAAAATGTTCTGATGTGAAGGATTTGGTGAAGAATTGTAGTTCATTTCAATCCTTCTCCAGGGGATTTGGTGAAACATCCGATATGAAAGTGCAAGTTCAGAAAACAAAGTAAAGGGATGGTCTTTTTGCAAGAGGTGAGAATTTTTTTGCAGACTTGTGTGACAATTGGCATCCACAAAACTCAATTCGCTGTAACCTTAGCTTCAACTTTTGGAGTTCTCAAAATAAATCGGTCTGTTAGTAAGGTAGAACGAAGGTCCAACAGTAAGGTAGTCTCTTCGTTTGCCTCTTTTCCTGTTTCCCAAAAGCATGAATAGGAAAGGGAAGCAACTTAGCTTACTCACAACTTAATCAGTCGATCGATTGATGAGAAAATCGATGCCATGTTTGGATCTGGATCCGTATTGATATCGTGGACAACATACAGGATATATAAATGGATACTTATTACACATACTAATTATATTTTGGGTGAGGATGGCTGAAATCTGTCATCGCAAGATATGGGATGTAATTTCACTATATATTGGTTGTACAAAGCTAGCAGGCACCTTCGGATTGTTCTAATGCCTCTTCATTACCGGATTTCTTCAAGCGGTCAGCAGCCTTTGCAACCTGCAATCTCAGTAAAATTAATAAAGATGGTGCTTTTGTTAATGAGAAATGATTCTTGCATTCTCTCTCTCTCTCTCTCTCTCTCTCTCTCTCTCTCTCTCTCATAATAAATGCACTCCACATTGTCTTTTATTATGCTTCGATAATTACATTATATGTAATTTTGAGCACTAAAAGACAAGTATTAGAGGTGATTTATAAAATACTCCATAGAATGCAAAAATTATTTTTTCGTTTGTTCCAAATGGGGCAAAGCGGATAGAGTATGGCTACTACTTTTATCACAATTTTATTTCACCACATACATGATTCTCATATAATTTTCCATACCCAAACAGATCGCAATACATCGAATGATGACATTACCTCGGAATTCCAGTTTGTTCTTGCTGTTATGAATATTAGAGTTGCTGTTTGTAGAAGAACTCCAATAATCATTCCCCACCAAAGCCCCTGATCACAGAAGAACCAAAAAATGCAACGCATGCATGTTAACATAAATATGCAGCATGTAATCCCATTCAGAGAGAGAGAGAGAGAGTTTGGACTTACTGCAGCTCCTAAGTCGGTTTTGAAGCCAAGAACACACCCAATAGGCAGACCAATAACATAATAAGTGGTGAGGTTAACATAAGCCACAACAGCTTGCCATCCACTCCCAATGGCCACTCCTGAAATTAGAAGTGAAGCTTCATTCATAGTTCATAGCACTTAACAAAATCAAACTGGTTAGTAGACGTTAGGATCACGAATTATTTCTCTAATTTCCCGTTGTTTTCTGGTTTCTCTTGATTATAATTCCTTTGCAAAACCCATGATCCAAACACAACCTAAAGCTCCGAGATACTAGTACTTACCAGAAAGTATGGGCTGAACGCCATTTAAGAAGACAGAGATAGCAAGCAATGGGGTCAAATTGGACACTGCTGCAATAACCTCAGCATCACTTGTAAAGAGTTTGCTTAATCCAACTTGGAAAATTATAACGATTGCACTAAAACATATGCTAATAAGGATGCTTATCATTACAACCACCACCATTGAAAATCTTGCGACCATTGGATTGCCTGCCCCAAGCTCATTGCCTATCCGAATGCTACAAGAAACATATCCTGGTCAACAACGGAGAATAACAATATTTGGGTTCTGTTTTTTTTAAGTCATGGATTTGTTGAGGAAAACGAAAAGGGAAAAAATTGTATAAGGAAAAAACAAGAAGATACCTCACTGCCGCGCTCAACCCCAACATGAACTCAATGTCCCAAGTCCAGTAATTCAAACTGAAATGTGGTACTGGAAGTTGTTTATGCAACTAAATGGGGAGAGAAAAAGTAATTGAAACAGAGTTATGAGCATACCAAATAGAAAGGGAATCCAAGGAAATTGTTGGGTTGGGGAGGAGGCCTGATATGAGTACTAATCCTTGGTTGTACCATATCTCCAGGCTGCATTCAAGACATGATCAAGATTATTGCTGGTGACTCTGTTATTCACAGAAGTATGTACAAAGGACAAAGCTATGGTACACGGGGTATACCGTATGTCTAAATTATGACAATTTGTGATTTTCATTATAACGATTTTTGGTTTTCTAATGCATATTTTTTATGCTAGTTACGACTTCTATTTTAAAATTTACCTGTTGAAGAGGTCATTAGCAGGTTACCTATAGTTAAAATATTGTTATTATGTAACCATAATTATTCGTACTAGAAACCATAATACTTGTACCCCAACCAAATATATGTGTACAATATCGCAAATTAAATAATGCTACCCACAAATGTTATGACAACACCATAAATTGGCATTATCTTACCACAATGAATCGTACCAAAAATTCTTTGACACGTATGATATTCCGTAACAAAATCAAAATATGTCGTACCAGAATCAACAATTGTTATACCCAAATAAAATACATGTGTAAAATACCACAAATTCAGTAAAATAACCAAATTTGTTACGACAACACCTAAAATTCTCATTTTCTAATCACAATGTGTCGTATCAAAAGAAAACATATTTAAATACTACAAATTATATAACAAACCATAATTATTATGACAATACCATAATTTGGCATTTTCATGCCCACAATTGTCATAGCAAAGGAAATTAGTTAAAATATTCTATAACAAGACCAAAATACCACAAATTCAGTAATACAACCAAATTTGTTATGTCAACACCATAAATTGACGTTTTCATACGCACAACGTGTCGTATAAAAAAATTCAATCGAAATGTTCAATTAACGATAGTTATAATTAGCAAAATACCATATTACAAATTCAGTAATATAACCAAATTTGTTATGACAATACCATAAATTTACGTTTTCATACCCACAACGTGTCGTATGAAAAAAATTTAATCAGAATGTTCAGTTAACGATAGTTATAATCACCAAAATACCAAACCATAAATTCAGTAATATAACCAAATTCGTTATGATAACACCATAAATTAACGTTTTCATAACCACAACGTGTCGTATAAAAAAATTCAATCAGAATATTCAGTTAACGATAGTTAAAATCGGCAAAATACCATACCATAACTAAACGTCGTTAGCGAGTATATTTTTAGAACGATCGATCATAACTCTTAGAATATAAAGTTATCAGATATTCAGCATTGTCACCAAAATTAGATGTCGACAACTGCGTAATCGAAAAAATTTAATGTATCCAGATACAAGAATGAAGTTGATCACTTATCATTAGACCCTTAATCAGACAAAAAAAAATCCTTTTACTATTGAATTCGGGTGCCGATGAAAGGGCTTCTAAACCCTATCGAGCCAAAAAATTACGTGGATTATTTAATCAACAAATATAACGAAATCAATGGTTTCGATCGTCATTATTGTGTCGCGGTTGCAAGTCAACTGTACATTCAGTTACAATAGAGAAATTTGTTCTATATCAAGTATATTGAATGGACAATTCTAAATGTTCTTTTGGTACGACAAATTGTGGTAAGAAAATGTCAATTTTTTGTGTTGTCATGACAATTATGGTTATGTTATATAATTTGTAGTATTTTAAGGGAGAGGGAGAGAGAGTCAAGGAAGAGAGAATAACCTATTACCTGCTAAGGTATTTTTCATTTTATTAATTGATTTAATAAATGAGTGATCCGGATTATTCACTTTTAAATCCAAAAGTTTAAAATCATGGTGCATATGGTACACCCTCTAATAAGGAGTGTGTAACATAGGACTACCCATGTACAAATGCCTCGAAACTTAGGGAGACCAAATCTCAGTTGCTAAACTCAGAAAATTGTGAAATCTTGGTTACCAATGCATTTTCTGTAACCTATTATGAAATTTTGAGTCAGTAGAATTACTAAAACAAAAGGTAGGATTCAGAACTATCTTGTGCATTTGTAAATTCTTGGCCGGTTCCCCCTCACATAAAAGTTGACACAAAACTAATCGGAGTTTCACGCAAATGATCGGAGAAAATAGATATGCTCGAGAAAAGAGAAGAATATTGTGCATACCACAGCATAATAGCAGAAGCAATAGTCAACTTGAAGTAAGGCCAAATCCCATACACTGCTTTAACAGAAAAACCTGTCCAAGTCCTCTTGCAAGAAGGGCTCAAAAGTATGTAAAGTGCTTGCAATAGAACCAGTAGCCACCAAGAGAAGCTAAGTGTAAGAGCAGCTCCCAAAAGCCCAAAGTCCAAAAAACAGACCACAGCCCAAGTGAGAAAAATGTGCAACAAAAGCACCCCAGAAGACATATAAGCCAAAGGGTTGACAATATTCTGTGCTTGTAGGAACCTCATCATTGGGCAGCTTATTGCAAAGGCGTATAGCTGAGGAATCATCCCGCGGGCGAAGATTTTGG
This sequence comes from Rhododendron ovatum, assembly GCA_019656835.1. Lineage (NCBI taxonomy): Eukaryota > Viridiplantae > Streptophyta > Magnoliopsida > Ericales > Ericaceae > Rhododendron > Rhododendron ovatum. The sequence goes on from CM033792.1 coordinate 10,933,039, forward strand.
CCACTACGATTATGTCATTCGCTTGTCCGATTAGCGCCAGGAGTTGTCCAAAGTACCAGTAGAGAAATGTGAGGAGAATTGCTGCTCCCAAGTGAAGGATTATCGCCCTCTGGCAAATTATGCCCATTGAGTCGTATTGCTTTGCGCCGTATGCTTGGCCGCAGACGGTTTGCACGGCACTAGCCATTCCCAACTAGACTTGTGGGAAAGAAATGAGAATTAGAAGAAGATCATACACAGAAGGTTTTGAAATTTGAAAATTTCAATGACATTGTTGTAGCATGGTGAAAGGGTTGGTTTTGAAACAAGTTCTATGAAGAGAATGAGTAATTTTGCCTCATCAACCCCTACAATAGTAAGTTGTTCATTGTAGATAAACGTGCGTAGAAGAGCCCCTTAACTTTTACTAGCACTTTTTTGAGGTTTTGTTCTTATTCTAAAAATAAATAAAAATCGTGTTCATTAGTTTTGCGCCAAACTTTTGTAGATTATTGATTCGTCTCGACCAAAGGAATTGGAAAATTAAAAAATAATTTACTTTTACCCAAATATTTTAAAAATATCCAATTTTAAGCAAAAAAAAAAAGCCAACTTCTTTGACTTTTTTTCCCCTGAAAAGTGGTTATTTTCTAAAATATTTAGGTAAAAATCATAATTTTTTACTTCTCCTATTCATCTTGACGAGAGAAATTGAAAAACAAAAAAGTAAGGCGCAAAATTACCAAACGCGAAAAAATTTGAATAAGGACAAAATAAAAAAAATCCTAAAAGTGTTTGGTCGAACAACATAACTAGTATACCACGGGTGGGGGCTCCCACTACTATAAAAAAAAAAAAAACTTGAGGTCACTTAAATTTTGTCGAGTCTTTAACTTCATGTCCCGAGATTAGTTGAGAGATGCGCAACACAAAGACCCGATTACCCAAAAAGGGAAGTATAAGTATAGCAGGAGAAAGAAATAACTGGTGGAATAATAGGAGAAAGAAATGACTTTCCAGAAACAAGGAGTAATTCCTTGAGCATATATAGCCCATTTGGTTTCCAGACTGCAGCTTTTTCACTGATCATAAACCATAGTAATTTTTGTTTGTCTTCACTTAACATCTCTCTGTGATTTTGCTCTCCGGGGGACTTTTGAGTTTTTCCTTTGATATTTTTTAAAATGCTTGTGTAAAAATCATAATTTTTTATTTTTTAACAATTTCTTTTATCGAGATAAATTAATATTTTATAAAAATTTAACGAAAAATTAATAAATATAAAAAATCATAATTTTTTATTTCTTAAATTTCTCTGAGATGTTTTAGATAACATCTGCTCCAACTAAAAAGAAATGATATTTAAAAGCCGAAGGTCCACCATAATTCCTTGTACTTTGTAGATAACATCTGCTTTTAGGAAGTGATGTTTAAAAGCCAAAGGCCCCCAATTTTGACTCAGCCAAACACCAGTACTGCGTCTAAGCTAGACTTTTGGAGAAGTTTTTCAGTGCCGGGTGGTCCGGTCACAAGGTGCCGAGCATGCATTTCAGGCGTCCAAACGTGTTTTGAACGGTCTAGGTCTGTTTGGACTTAAGGTGGTGTTTTGGTAATTTTACATTTAAAAATTATCCAAACAGATCTGAACCGTCCAATACACGTTTGGACGGACGAGATGATACTCAGCACCAAATGGCTCGTGCTCACCCGACACTGAAAAATTTCTCAGCTTTTCGACTCTAAGCCAAACACCAGTGCTGAGTCTAAGCAAGCTTTTCGTTAGTCGTGAGTGTTGAACCTACCCTTTCCAATACCAGAATTGTGAGAGAATGACCCATTCCACTAAGAAAGATAAATATTTATTTATTTTTTAAATTACAGGTGATGTAATGTGAGGGAATTATCTGTCTCACCTTAGCGAAACGGGACTTCATTTGTACTGTAAGAACAGACCACCACAGGGATCACAAAACGTGAACTCTAATAGAGTGGTTGCCAAGTGGTAGGCACCATGCACTTACATGCATTTGACAAAGATTCACTAACAAAGCTAACTTTCGCCGGAAAAAAAAAAACCGTCAGTGAACACTAATTAGTACTCTCACAAGTGATTGATCAAAACAAGAAACGTATTCCTCGATCACTTGTGATTGGTTAAATCAGATTGATAAATTTAACTAATTATACCAGACCCATCCAGTAGTTGCTTTTCTATTAAAAAGGAACTGTAGAGAGATTTAGAATACTTACCATGATCCCATAAGCAAGTCCTTGAGTCCCCACCATAGCAATGGAGGCACCAGCAAGCTCCAGTGCACCCAATTGCCCAGAAAAAGTTAAGGTCACAAAACTGAGCATGTAATTACAAACGGAAACAATAATCGAAGCCCATGATAGGAGCCACAGGGACCTCGACTCCCATCCGACAAGCCGAACGTAACGTTGGAGAGGCACGGGTTTATGTTCCAAGATTCGTTCAACTTCGACCGAGGACAAACCAGAAACTCCTTCATCTCCTCCGGATGGCCGCCGCAGCAGTGGGAGCTGCTGGTGCTCTTCTGAGTCCATTGTGCCCATTGCCCTAGCTAATAGTACTACAAAACCCATGCAACCCCACTTCTACGGCTTTTAAAACCATTATCTGACCAAATTAATTGAGTTAGGTAGTATCACGTGCTAAAAAAATAAAAAATGAAGCTTTCAGTATTCAGTTAGTTACCTTTAATGTTGACCTGTGTATATATATAATAACCACGTGTTATGCGATTAAACCTGAGGGACCAAAAGTCTGCTGTCCACTAGCTGGGGTTTCACTTTAATCGATCCGAAGCAAATGCTCCATATTGATTGACCCCAAAGGAGTTGATAGCACCTGAGAGGTATTGAATTTGAGATCTTAGAAGGGAGAAAACTCTTAAGTCTTGAATCTGATGCTTGACGATTTTCTAGTCCTAAATTAATGGGTTGCCCTAAGCGTAGGGCGGAGACCGACATAACACAATATCCGGTAAGACTGGAGTCGAATCCACAAAGACGGTGATATGTGCTGACTTAAAAACTTGGATTGTTATAATATAAACGGGCTCTT
>CM033792.1:10941105-11027148 GCA_019656835.1 Rhododendron ovatum
ATAAATGTTTACACCGTCATTGTATATAATTTATTCGCATGTGTATATATGTAAAAAAAAAAAAAAAAACCGCACCTCTCACCTCTCAACCGACTTTCTCCAGCCGCGCTCTCACTCTCTACCAGCCGAAACCCACCCTAAGGTCATAAATTCCGGCCAATAATTTTCCACAATTTAGGCTTCACCATTCCCCCACGCCAGCCACCCCTACCGCCACCCCTATGGGCCCTACTCCTCCACCTCTCTCTGCAGCCCACAATTCCTCACATCTCCCCTGGCTGCCTTCTCTTCCTCTCTCCCGCGCCCCCTTGTTACCCACTTATTATTAAGTCATAACACTTGAAAAAAACACATAAGTATAAAAAAAAAAATTAAGGTTATATTGTGCTTTTAGTTTGAATTACATCAAAAAATCAAAATTAAAATGAAACTTTGGTTACAATGCTTTATGATTAGCACGATCCGATTTAAAAAAAAAGAGCATCTTCTTATTAACAAATTGAAAATTACAAGGAATTGACCTATATTGACATGCAAAAATTGTCACTAAACTATATTAGTGACAAAAAAATTTTGGGAAGTTATTTTGCCAATCAAAATATTTATAACCATCTCCAATATCAAAAAGTGTGGTTATCAAAAAGTGGAGTGTCAAGATCGATTACCAAAATTATTATCACAAAAGTATCATTAAAAGAGTGTAGCTTAAGATATTTATTGACACCTATAAAAAAAAAAATTATTGACAAGCATGAAGTTGTTACTATAGTCTTAGACTTTGTGGGAAATTGTAGAAAGAAATGGAAAAAAAGAAGGGAGGAAAAATTTCAAATATCAATCCCAAATTTTCTTTCAGGTTTTCTCTAATTTTCTTTTGAATTATTTTTATTTTTTCTGTAGGTTCCAAACAGAGCTTTAGTTTTAATGTGAAGGTAAACAAAAAAATAAAAACCTTACCTTGGTGGAGAAGTCGAACCCGTGTCCCCGTGCTCCTAGTTGTATGCTGGTTGACAAACAAACCCACAGCATCCTTACGCTGTATTGTCGTCAGAATATAAATACATACTAAATATCACAAAAAAAAATATTTTCGTTGCTCTAGCCCGGGGGTTGCCCAAGCCGACGGGCTTGCGGGGCTTACCCCTAGACCGGCCTGACCACACCAGCCGCACCTCCACCTGCGTGCCGCCGCTCGTTTCAGCAAATCATGGCGCGGTTTGACGCCTATATAAACCCACTTCCCTCCCTCCGAAATCACACACAAACAGCCTCACTCCACCACTGCAATCTCAGTATAAAAGAAAAAGAAAAGAGAGAAAGCTTCACTCCATTAATGGAGGTTTAGAGAGAGAAACTTAAGTGGGTTCGGTTCCACACTTAGGGCTTGTTTGATAACCTAAATTCAGCACTTAATACTGAATTAATTAAGTAATAAGTGATTCAGTAGGTTTGATAACTACATTTCATATTACTTAACAAATTAAGTACCACTTAAAATATAGGCTAAAAAGTTGAAAAAAATTAAGTAGCTTTGAGCTACTTAATTCTGGCTGAATTTTTGTGTACTTACATTCAACCGTCATACTACAACCACAACCACTTCCACCAACACCTCCACCACTCCACCACCACCACCTCCACCACTCCACCACCACCACATCACCACCACCACCACTCCCTCCACTACCACCACCACCACCACATTACCACCACCAACTCCACCACCACCACTTCCTCCACTACCACCACCACCACCACCACATCACCACCACCAGCTCCACCACTCCACCATCACCACAACTCCACCACCACCACCATCACCACACCACCACCACCACCGCTCCTACCACCACCATCGCTCCACCACTCCACCACCATCACTACCACCGCCACTCCCCCACCACTACTATCACTACATCACCACCACCACCACCACCACCACCACCACCAGCTCCACCACTCCACCACCACCACCACCACCACATCACCACCACCACCACCACCACCACTCCACCACTACCATCATTACACCACTACACACCACCGCTCTTACCACCACCTCCACCACTCCACCACCACCACCGCCGCCACCACCACTCCACCACCACTACCATCACTACACCACCACCACCACTCCCCCACCACCACTCCACCACCATTACCAAAAGTATATTGCGACCGTTAGTAAATTAAGATAGAATTGGAACAAAATTAATTCATCATTTTTTTAATTCAGTACTTAATATATTTATCAAACAACTTTTCAGCTTAAAAATTTCAGTATTCAGTTTCCAGTACTTAATTTTTCAGCTTTCAGCTTCAGTTTTCAGTTTTATCAAACAGCCCCTTAGCCGAGCACCAATTCTAGATACCCCATCTTCTGGAACATCCCTGAGTTTCTCTAAACCAACACCGATCAACTGAAGTCACCTCGATGTTCCGTTTCTCTGTCGTCTTTCTCGTTTGGCCGAAAACCGTCCCAACACGTTACCCGTTTTTTCGGCCAGAACCAAGATAGAACAATCTCCTCTCTACTTCTCCTAAGTATATTTATAGCCCGTTCTAGAACACTTTCTTAAAAAATAAGTACTTATTTCACATTTTCAAATTCAAAAATAATATAAATGAAAAATAATTTTTTAATTTTTTTCACCATATTAAAGATCTCTCCAACAAGATCCATATTGCATAATTTTAAATTCCAATAAGCCCGTTATTTTTGAGCTTTAAATTACTTTATTAAAAAATAAATACTTATTTGGCGTTTCAGGAATGTGCCCTTAGCCACTAAGGACGTATTTGATAGGAAGTTTGGGAGGGGAGATTAGATTAATAATCCTATGGGGCTCCTAATACCTTTTTTGGTAAGGTTTTTGTGGGTGGGACTAGTTGTCCCATGGTATTGTTAAGATGGGGTATTAGCAATACCATTGGGGTGGGGTGGGGTGGGGTGGGGTGGGGTGGGGTGGGTGTGTGGGTTTACTACGAATCCCATCTCCATGGGATTGAGCAAAATCAGTGTAAAAACTCACATCAATCCCGATCTCAATTTTAATTCTAGTAAAAAACAAACATGTTATTTATAATCTTACAATCGAATCTTATGCAAAATAAACATGAATGAATGATTCAACTTCAAAATAAACATGAATGAATGATTCAACTTCTCATTAATAATTTCACATCATTCTCAATCTCAATCCTAATCCCACCTTATTACGAATCCCCCAAAACAAAATCTGCAATCAAACATGCCCTAAATGATGATTTCAAAGAGTTGGAATGGAAGAAATCGGTCAACGGATCAAGACCTAGTGATCCGAAATTTTACTCTGTTTTCCGAATGAGCATTGTTCATGAACGTTGGAATTTTTAAAAACTGGTACTGAAATTGCAGTTAGCCCCTCATGCTTACGTTGATTCCAGAATTGACCCTATGTTTTGTCTCATGTTTACCCTATTGTCACATTTTTAAAAATGTTAAATGTGTGTTATGACTAATTTACCCTTGATAAATGTTAATGTGGTTATTAGATGTATAAGTATACGATAACTAAAACTTATTTGTAATAGGTTGGAGTGTTGGGGGACAATAAAGGACCCTGGATACAGTATTTGGGAACGGTAACGGGCCTCGAATACGGTACAGCACCCTGTTTGAGATGATTGAAGTGTTGGGGGACGATAAACAACCTCGAGTACATACACTATTTGGGGAGTGGTAAATGGCCTCAGATACAATACAGTACCTTGTGAGATTGAGAATAGTAGTATTGCTACATGAACCTTATTCATGGAATGACATAGTAAGCTGCCCCCTTGTTATGGTCGTTGGTGAATCCATGCTAGGTACGTAACTTGGGTGTATTCACTTAGGACCCTGGTGCAGGACAGATAAGAAGGAGTGATCTCATGAGACAAGTCATAATTGGAGGTTGGGAAGGAAATGATCTTGTAGAGAAGAACTTAGAAAATACATAGGAGTAATAGATAGTTAGAAAAGGATAACGTGTATTTCTTCTACATTACTTTTGATATCGGCTATCATATGGAATGACTGCTAGCTGTAAAGTAAGGGGTTGGTAGGGTTGTGATTTTTCTATTGAGTGAATCTCATCACTCAAGGTACAACGTACTCGACATCCGTGCTAGATTTTGCAGAGAACCAGGAGGGCACACAGGACCCCGGATGTGAGTAGTACTTTCCAAAAGAGAACTCGGTTTAGGAGACCGAGCCCGAGTTTGCTTGGAACCCATATCGGAACTCGAGTCTCTTCTGTATTGGGTCAAATAAAGTACTACCTCCGTCCCAAAATGTTTGTCCGGTCCGTAAAACGAAGACGTAAAAATAATTAAAGTTTTGTAAGAAAAGTCTAAATTTTTTCAACAATTTAATAGATCTCGACAAGTTCTTTTAATTTATAAAAAAAAGTTTGAATTTTTTCATGAAAGAAATGCATTATTTTTTAGTTCTCATTTTGCAGACTGGACAAACATTTTGGGACGAAGGGAGTAACAGATACTTTAATATTTTGACAAAACTCTACATTTCTATTTCGGGTCTATAATAAATTGAATTCCTATTTTGAAATATTCATGCTTGATTAATTGAACCATTTATGATTAAATAAATCCTTTTCTAAGAAATTATTATTTAATGCTTTCAAAATTCCTTAGAAAATCGGAGCGCTATAAGAATAGAGTTAAAGTAATTCTTAAACACCCTCCTAAAAAATCTTAGAAAATCGGGGCGTTATAAGATGAATATTGCAATGTAATTTGAAATTTTTGAAGAAATTTGCCCATAATTTCATAAGCTAGACAAACAAAAAATTAAAACTAGTTAACATTTATGGATAGTACTATATCAGTGTATATATTAATATAGTAAAGAATCAATGATGGAGCCAGCGGAGGGTTGGTAGGGGCGGTCGTCTCCCTATAATTTTAAAAAACCTCACTCTTACATTGCAAAAAAGAAAATTATCATTGAATTCTATAGCCCCATCCCCCTCTAGAGATATATCATGTCCCCCTCCATTTTGTTGTTAAAAAAGTTAATTGTACCAGCTTTAATATTTTTCAAGTCATGAATAACTTTGTACTAAAATTAGTTTAATTACAACTCTTTTAAACAAAATAAGGATATGAACCAACAACAATTACTTAAAACTATGGGCTAAAATTAAATAAAGGGTAAGTAATGGTTTAATATTGTCATTTGAACAAATACTAATTTTGTACTAATATTGTTTTCATTTGAACAAATACTAAGTAATGGTTTTTTATTGTGTAAAGAACATACATTGAGTCAACCATCATTGAGAGAAAAGATCGAAAAAGCGCAATACCAATACCAATAGATTGTTTCTTTTCTCTCTCTCTCTCTTAATTAATTTTATCATTAGGAGTGTGGACTTTTCTTAAGCTAATGTATTCTGGTTTAACTGTGAGTTATCTGAGACGATGAGTATTTAATAGGCACGTAAATATTTACATATGCGCCCTCTAATTTGCCATTGATAAGTCTATTTATATTATTATTTAGAGTTTTATACTTTATTTTTGTGTTGTAGGTATTTAGAGAGTTTGATACAAAAACATGCAAAGTTAAAATATTAAACGATGTGCGACGTTAGGCCGTCCGAATTCAATCAAGTGAAAATGAAGAAATGGCGGAGGATAGATTCAGAGGATATAAGAATTGGATTTGGACTTTTGTCCACCAAGTACGTGGGCCCAATAGTATTTTGACTACATGGTGGGCCACGGTCAATGCATGGGCTTACACAGCTAAGAATTAACAAGAAAAGAAAGAAGGGTTTTTAAAAGATCGACACGTCACTTATTATAAATAGGATGAGAACAGTGGGCGGAGGTTACGACAGGAGTTCAAAGTTTTAATTAGCAGCTAGAAGTTGGTTTTTCTTCCCATAGCTTTTCCCTTCAAGTTTTCAATATTTGTTCGAGTATTTAAGTATTCCGTAACTCGTTTTAACTTTTGTTCTTAATTAAAGTAATTCACTGGTATTTGATTAGTGGATATTTTTCTATTTATTTTTCATCTTGCACAATAGACACATGTTTCAAGTTAGGGTTTCTTTTATTTTATGCGCAATGATTAGTGAGTAGTCGTATAAGTAGGGTTGCAGGGTGATTAGCACACTGTAACTATTTCGGGCATTGCTCTTATTTTCAAACAATAAAGGAAAAGCAATTTTAGGTTAATAAAGAATATTCGTTAGACGAATCCGGGTATTGTCGGAGCCCATGTGAACGGGGGAACAGGGTCCAAAACCCATTATTCATTGCGCATGGGTAAACGGCAACTATTAAGGTTTGCATCTCTCGGGGTATTTTTTTCTCTCTAAAGTCAAATGTTTTTAAGAATATTGAATGAAGTGGTTAGGTCCAGACTGGTTACGAGTGCTATGAATCTTACGACCGTACCTCCTTTTTAATTATTTGAAAAGAATAAATATTTTCCTAAGTTTTAGTTAATTTCAACCAATCGACAAGGGGTGTGTCACGCCCTCGATTTTCAACATAATTAAGTAATACATTTTAAATAAAGAGTCTCGTCTATCATATATATTACCCAAAAAAGTTTCCACCTGCTCTAAGACGCGTTCTCGGAGGCATCTAACTACAATTATAAGAAAAGAAGGGTTCATCAACAACAACATTATCTTATGAGGTCAAAGCCTCCAACTATCCCAACACGGGTCGAAACAACTCTACGCCACTCTACTGTATTAAAATTCAATGCCACGTAAACCAAATAATATCAATGCACGCAAGCACACATGTGATATGAATAAGGTGTGACTTTGAATCCATGAGACTAGAAGTCTCCCCACGGTCTCAAAGTATTCAAACCTAATTGCTTTGATACCAATTTTGCAAGATTGAGTGAGTTTTTGAGTGAGGAGAGGAGAAAGAGAAAAGTTCGGCCAGGAGGGTGAGAGGGAACGGATGTGAGAGAGAGATGGGAGATGAAAAATGATCTCCTACATTAACACCCACCCCTTTAAGGACGCGGGGGGGCTGCTGCCCCAAGAGGGCAGCAGCGTGCTGCTGTCCCGGGCTTCCGGGCCCGCTCCGGTCTCGCTCCGATGATCTGAAACGTTCACTTTGTAGAGCTCGTCGAGTAGAATAACTATGCAAAAAATCAGCTTAATTAGATATCATTAAGTGCCTGATCGGAGCCCATATAACTCTCGGTCCATGGGTTACAATGGATTTGATTCAGTGTTTCGGATTCATTCTTTTTAAGATAAAAAGATTCCGATCAGGCACTTAATGTTATCCAATTAAGCTGATTTTTTGCATAGTTATTCTACTCGACGAGCTCTACAAAGTGAACGTTTCAGATCATCGGAGCGAGACCGGAGCGGGCCCGGAAGCCCGGGACAGCAGCACGCTGCTGCCCCCTTGGGGCAGCAGCCCCCCCGCCTCCCCCCTTTAATACCCCTATATCTCTTTATTACACTTTCACTCCCTTCAATTTTTATTCTTTCACTTTAGTATCTCATTCAATAAATCACCTAATAAACCATATTCTTTCAATTAGTCATTTCAATAATAAAAGAAAAAAAATACGAATCTCTACAGGGTGGCTACCTAAGAGCCTGTTTTAATCAGTAACAACCTGAGTTTTTAGTCAGCACAAATCATCGTCTCTGCGGATTCAACTCCGGACTTAACGAATATTGTGCAATGTCAGTCTCAACCTTACGCTTGGGGCAACCCATTATTTTAGGATTAGAAAATCGTCAAGTCTTTTTGGCGCTGTTGCAGGAGACGGTAACGTGTATTAAAAATTCGGGTAGTTATTTTTTTATTTGTTTTCTTTTTAGTTCTTTTTTTTTAATCGTTGAAAAGGAAAAAAAATGGCCCATTTTGCAAGGTGGTATGGAGGTTATGCAAGACAATTTGATTGTTCATAGTCACTTCCTATATTTTATAATTTGGCCTCAGAAAATCCTTTTTCACATGTTGCTAATCTTGAGAAAGCTTTTGCTAGCGATGAAGTGGCTCTTTTACATGTATTCTCAGCATCTTTGCATGTTAGTGCTCAAGATTGGTTTAATTTTTTGAGTTCAATATTGGCATGGAATGAGATTATAATACAAATTTTCAAAACTTTCAATCCCTCATATGAGACTCATATGCTTTTACAAGAACTATCACATTTTCTATCAATAAGATTATGAGTCTTTTTCGCAATGTTGGGAGCGATTTAAAATTTCCGTATTCTCTTGGTCGAGTTTTAATTGTGAGTGTGACAGTCTTCTAGTTACCTTTTGTTGTGATTTAAATCCTAAGACATGCAAGGTGGATTTTAGGTGCAATGACAAATTTCTGGACAAAAATGCTGAAGAATCTTGGGATTACCTAGATGAAGTAACCCAAAAGCTCCAATTTTGTGAATTAACTGAAAGTTTTGAGTATACCAATTCTAATGGGAGGGAAAAAGAGGAAATATTAGAGCCGTCTTATTTTGATCAATTAGCTGATTCTCTTTCTTGCAATCAAGTTGAAAATTTTCAAGTGATAAATTCTTGTGTATTAGAATATGAAACAACAGAGTCACTTGTAACTAACGAAATAGTTGGTTCACTTGAAGTGCAACAGTCTTCTCGAGAGTATTCTAGTACACTTGAGATAAATTTTCATGACGCGATTCCTGAGGAGTCATTACCAATAATTGTTCAAAGTCCACTTGTTATTGATGATCAAATATCTCCAACCGCAGATGTTAATGTCATTACTCCCATTAAGCATCCACCATTGCAAAAGATTGTTAAGTTAGAATAAATTGATTTTTTTGGTATTGATAATTTTAATGTGGTTTACTAGCCATTTTTATTAAAACTCATCAACAACTTGAAAGTTAATTTGGTTGGAAATATGCAATTGGTAGAATTTAAATTTCAAACGCGGCTAAGGCAATTAAGATATTCTAAGTATTTGGTTTTGTGGCATGGTCGTGTACAATTTTAACGAAGTGCTTGAAGTGGGTTGAGATATTGATTTTGATTGCTTTTCGTAGTGTGATGAATGATTGAATTTCACATGATGGGAGTGAATGTCATTAACTTTTTGTATAATTTTTTTTTCTCTTTCTTAGATTAGGTACTTTTATTTTATTTTATCTTTTTTTGTGTGTGGACTAACATTACAGGATGCTTCGTTCAAGTTGGGGGGTCTTCTTCCCGCAATATTATTTTCTGCATAGTTTTCCATTACGAGGTGATACATTTTCCTTCTTTTTCTTTTATGTCCTATTTTTGTTCTTGCATTCAATGAGGACATCGAATGGTTCAAGTTGGGAGGATGAATTGCTTTGGTAGTTTATTTTTTTCTTAGACTATTAAAATTCTAAAAAAAAAAAAAGTTTAAATAGTGGGACTCTTTTTGCATGCGATTTGGTACTTGTTGTGATTACTTGTTGAATAATGGAGTTGAGTTGGGTTGCCTACCATAGTGATATCTGTTTTTGACTTAATAGTTCTACTTGCTAGCTTGTTTTAAGAAGCTGATCATGGCACTCTTGTATAGTACTATTGCATGTCACGTTTATTTGAGTCTTGACCACTTGTGAGTTGTGACTTAACCAGTCTCGACGGCTAGATTTGTGGAGACTTATACCCTAGTGAGCTTTTAGGCCCTATCTTTTATTGGAGTGGTGTCACAATAACTCTTAATTTGTCATGGAAATAGTCTATTTGTTGTGGTCTCATTATTTTTTATTGTTGAGTGTTGGAACTTGAATGCATAACAATATCTCTTGGATTTTGGTTAGTCACATGGATGTTATACCACTGGAAGAGAATTATAGGCATTTTCTTGATACTCGAGCCGGTTCATTCCTTTGTTTTTCTATTTATCCATTGTGAGCCACTTTGAGCCTTGTATATTTAGTCTTTTTTTGGTTAGCTCCATATTCCATATTATTTTGAAGAAAGACAAAAGTATAAAAGCGTAATTTTTGGATGAATTGTGAACTTTTGTGCTTGAAATGGTGGTGTCCCTTAAAAAAAAGAAAACAAAATAGAAAAAAAATAAAAGGGGCATTGATATAGATGAAAAGGAGGAATCGTGCTTTATTGTTGAAAAATATTAAAAGATTAGAATGAGAGAGAAGGGGAGTTGAAAAGAGTGGAAAAAATGAACACGCATTGTTAATTAGCCCAAAGTTGTTTTCCTATTCTCATACACGTGATGTTTTATCCTAGCGTTTACACACTTTCAATTACCCAACGTTACAACCAAAATTAAAGTCTTATTTGATCCTAGGGGTGATGGGAAGTGGATTGATGGATGTGAGAGAGAGTTTCAATACTTTGTATTCTATTCATGAGACCGTGTGTTCACCATACAAAGCGTTCTTTTCGTGTCATAATGTGCGGGTGTTTTGATTTTCATTTATATAACTTCTAACCGCACACTTGAGAGTTCATACTATGCACCTTATTTCGAGTTATTTTAGTTATGAGTACATGACACTGTGAGGATTGAAGTCGAGACTTGGTCCGGAAAGAACGGTTAGTCGTTACACACTTTTGGTTGAGGCCCATATCACACACACACTAAGCATGCGTGCCATCGTTTATTTCTTAACTTGATAGCGTTCGGAACTATTTGTGCCTTCTTATATCTTTGTGATAGCTACACATTCTTTACTTGATGGACTAGTAAGTTGTATGAAAGGTTTTGGGTTCCGTGTGAAAGGCTTCTTGGTGTTTTGTGGGTGATCACTACTGAAAACTCTCACGAGACTTTATTCGTCCTACCGGAGCCGCCTGGGGGTTCAAAAGAACTATTGGTTTTAATTTATTTTCTTTAGTTGCATTTTATTTCTTTGTTCGGGACTAGCAAAGAGTAAGTTGGGGGGTGTGATAGGCGCGTAAATATTCACATATATACTCCCTAATTTGCCATTGCTAAGTCTATTTATATTATTATTTAGAGTTTTATGCTTTATTTTTTGTGTTGTAGATATTTGAAAATTTTGATACAAAAATATGCAAAGTTAAAATATTAAACGGTGTTCGACGTTGGGCCATCCGAATTCAATCAAGCGAAAATGAAGAATCGACGGAGGATGGATTCAGTGGATATAAGGATTGGATTTGGACTTTTGTCCATCAAGTGGGCCCAATAGTATTTTGACTACATGGTGGGCCACGGTCAATGCATTGGCTTACACGGCTGAGAATCAACAAGAAAAGAAAGAAGGGTTTTTAGAAGATCGGCACGTCACTTATTATAAATAGGACGAGAACAGTGGGCGGAGGTTGCGACAGAAGTTCGAAGTTATATTTAGCAGCCAGAAGTTGGTTTTTCTTTCCATAGCTTTTCCCTTCAAATTTTCAATATTTGTTCGAGTATTTAAGCATTTGGCAACTCGTTTTAATTTTTGTTCTTAATTAAAGTTATTCCCTAGTATTTGATTAGTTGATATTTTTTTATTTATTTTTCATCTCACGCAATAAAAACATGTTTCAAATTAGGATTTCTTTTATTTTATGCACAATGATTAGTGAGTAGTCAGATGAGTAGGGTCGCGGAGTGATTAGTACACTTCGACCAGTTCGGGCACTGCTCTTATTTTCAAACAATAAAGGAAAAGCAATCTTAGGTTAATAAAAAACATTTGTTAGACGAATTCGGGTATTGTCGGAACCCATGTGAACGGAGGAACGGGGTCCAAAACCCATTATTCGCTGCGCATAGGTAAACGGCGACCATTAAGGTTTGCATCTCTCGGGGTATCTTTTTCTCTCTAAAGTCGAATGTTTTTAAGAACATCGAATGGAGCGGTTAAGTCCGGATTGGTTACGAGTGCTATGAACCCCTACGACCCGTACCTCCTTTTTAATTATTTGAAAAGAATAAATATTTTCCTAAGTCTTAGTTAATTTCAACCAATCGACAAGGGATAGCTACCTACAAGCCTGTTTTAATCAGTAACAACCCAAGTTTTTAGTCAACACACATCACCGTCTCTGTGGATTCAACTCCGGACTTTCCGGATATTGTGCTACGTCGGTCTCAGCCCTATATTTGGGACAACCCATTATTTTAGAATTAGAAAATCGTCAAGCAGTATTCATACTGTCCTTAAAAATAACCTAACCTAACCTAACATTACTTGTAGCAAAATTTCAAAAAGAAATAAAAATGTGTTCAGCTGCACAGTCGCCACTGCTAATTGCATGAAGATTACTAATTTAGAGATACTTGGACCATGCACATCGCTATATAGCTGAGGAAGCAAGGAAAATTGCGGATAGGACAAATGCTACCATTTCTCATATTTTCCGTCAAGCTAATTAGGTTGCGAATTGCTTTGCTCGTCTAGGATCACAAGAAAAAGATGAAGATTTGTTTGTCACTAAGGCTATTCCGTTTGCGACAAAGGAATTTGTCCATGCAGATGCCATGAGGGTTGACTATCTTAGAACCTAGTTGGTTCTTGTTTATAATATTTTAGGATGGTTTGTAATATGTTACTCGTAGTATGACTCGGTTTTGCTAGGGTACGTTTTATAATATTTCCGTTTAAAAAAAAAAAGTGATATAAAGGGTGTGGTTACCAAAATCTTAGGTGGCCATGGCAGTACTCCAAGAAGATTTTTAGTGTCGAGCGGGTACCACGTGGTGCCGGTTCGGTAAATCCGGGCCGTCCACTTCGGTTTTGGAGGGCTCAAATTTAGAGAGAGAAAAAGGAGAAAAAAAGAGGAGAGAGAGTGTTGGGGTGAGAGAAGAGAGAGTATTTCAGTCTGGGGCATCCAATACACTTTTGAACAGCCCAAATATGTTGCTACGGACATCACGTTGGCCGGGTGACATAGTACCTACCCGGCACCCAAAAATTTCTCCAGTACTCCTGACTCCACCGGGCCATATTACTCTGGCTCCCTCCTTGAGACGACATTGCACGGACTGCACCACCATTCAAAGAAGGTGCCATATGTACGCATGTCAAGGGATAGTTAACATTTTTTATCACCATTTATATGATTGACGAGGGAGATAAAGACTAGGGGTGTGCAAAAAACCCGTGAATCCGACCCGATGGGTTTTGAGCGGGGTCGAATATGTGGTTCAGACGGGTGCGGATTTATTTTCTGTTAAAAATCAAATTTTTTGTTCCAGGCTCGGGTTGGTGAGGTCCTTACCCGTGGGGTCGGACCTGACCCGACCCATCCGAAGATTAAATTTAGTTTTTGGTCGGACCCGACCCGAAGTAAATAATTGGGCTCGCAAATGATTCTTATCACCTGTACGGTTCGATTTGCAGGCTTAAATATTTTTACCCGACATGATCGGGGTTAGGGTCGGATTTTGGGTCAAAACCGACCCGTCCGACCTGTGCACACCCCTAAATTAGTGATGGTTAGACAGGTCGAAAGAGATGGCCGGAGACAGTTACCTATACCTATAGGTCAAGAGAGAGATGGAGACGGTAAACAACCAGACAACAAGGAGAGAGATTCCAGCTTTGCCGACGATTTTGAAGTTTTGAACAAACCTCACAAAGATATGACATCATGTGGTAACAACTTTCAATATGTATATTTTTTTTTATAACTAAGTGTCCGAATAAATTTACGCACACCTCGATTAATTTTGATAAATCATAAATTCACAGTTCATTAGCGGGAGGCCCACTTGAAGCGCAAGGAAATGCTTCGTATGAACTGCCTCCTAAAGGAGTTTAGAGCATCTGAGAAGTTTCGAACCCGAGACCTTACAAGAGAAGCTATGGAGTGCTCAAACTTCAAGATCATGTGCAAGGCAGCTTTATAACAGAAGCCGCGGGAACCACCTCATTTATCATCCACAACATGGACTAAAACCAAACATATGCACAAATATATTTTTATTATGAAGAGTGATTTTGTCACTTCCCTTCTTCTTAATATTATTTCCCTTTGTGTCTTATTAGATAATTTATTTTTTAATAGAATAAGAGTGATATTAAAAAAAAGTGATAAAATCAATTTCCTTGATTATTATTGTTTAATTGTAAAAATAATAAGGGTCCCCATCTATGATTTCGCCTAAGCTCCAAGTACATTGGCCGGCCCTACATCCAAGAGCAAAATGAAAGAACTGAAGGGGCAAAAACAACCCCAAAAACACACGGAATTTCAGAAGTCAGAACCAATACAAAAGCTGGCCAAAGAATATTGATAATGAGTGATGAGATGGCTTTGGAATTTGGATAGAGAATCATATACATACATGCTTCTTGACATCTCATTCATTGTTTTGGGAGAAGACTTCCAAAAAAAGACACAGTAAACTTACCCACTTGAAATGGTAGGTTGGCATGTTTTTGTAAACCAGGTAGATGAGTTTTTTTTTTATGAACATTGGTGGATGGGTTAGACAACATGTTTAATTAAATTAATTCCATAATGCTCGGTAGTCCGAAAAGTGAATCCAAAAAGAGGAATCAGTGGTTCATATTCACTTTGGTGTGATCCGGACCACTGATTTCTCTTTTCGAAACACTTTCTGATTCACTTTTCAAGCTATCTAGCATTACTTTGTTCTGAGAACTTTCATTTCCAACCTCGCATACACAAAACAGAGTCTTTCAAAAACGGGTCTTCAGACTCGCGAAATTATTTTCAAAACACTATAATTACTTGAAAGGATAATTCAAGGAGTGACCCAGCACATCTTAACTCCATGTTTGGTGGTAACTCCAAGTTATTTTTTCTAAAAAAATATTTATCAATTTAACCTCCTTACCATTTAATGACAACACACTAAAGGAAAATGAAAAATAGAACGAGGGCAAAGCGAGCGATCGACAACTAACTAGGTAGTAGTTGATTAGCAAACAAAGTGTCACAAACCCTAAAGTAATTTAGGGTTCTGGAATCGTTGAGGTACGTGTAACATGGCCACTAACATCCGGCCGTTTATATCAAAAAAAAAAAAAACGTAAAGTAATTCAAAGTGATTATAGCTTCTTGAAGCCTTCTTAATTAAGCATTATTTTCATTGACTTTGAAAAGACCTCCTACCTATACTGGGAAGCGTGGTACGATAGGCCCAAAAGCAACCGACAAGATGAACGGCTGGGTAGTCGTGGCGGAGGAGTTGTTTAGGTGTTATGAGAGACTTTTTGGTATCACCGCGGGAATACCAAAGACCTGGTATCCTCGCTTCACAAAAAAAAATGTGACATGACAAATTGTAAATTTTTAGGACTTTAACTGTAATTAATCCTCCCCAATTCACTACTGTATTAAGTAGTAGGAGTAATTTTTTTCCTCTTCAAAAACCAACTCGAATGCATCTCCCTCTTCATTCACATTCTAGTTTTGTCGGGATTGTTGCGGAGCACTAATCAACTCAAAAAATTCATCATCTTGCAAGAATGTCTCATCTCCCGTCACCTGAAAGAAATAAGAAAAAGATAAGTTGAAGCAAATAAAACAGAATGAAATTATACTACGAACCAAGAATGTATTATAGATGTCTTACACACCTCAAAAGTTTGTGGATGGAATGATGTTTGGGAAGACAAATTAGATTCGCAATTGATCATTTCGGGCATATAGGGCATTGGAACATCCTAATTCACAAGAAAATCAACAACATATTCTTACATAATGTAAAGAACAAGAACTTGAAATAAAGTAGTTAAGCATTATTTGTTAATACCTGATAAAGACTGGTAGGTGTGACAGTAACTTTTTTCCTCTTTCCATTTGTGGGCAGCGTGCCCTTGGAATTTCCGGATTCCAAAACGCAAAGGGCCCAGATCGAGGGAGCGCGAGCGGGGAAACAAGCGCTCGCAAAATACAGAGTCGCCACTCGGGTTTTGAAGGTCTGACACCCAAGGAACCGTATTTTGAAGCACTTGCCGTGCTGTTCGATTCGAAAAAGTTTAAGGAACCGGTCCGTCATAACCATATCTGGGTTCGGGAGCCAGGTTACGAGAGGGGAAGGGTTTTATGGCACCCCTCTTGCCCAATCCGGAGATCGGTCTCTACTTACGCATTTATGAAAATGTTTGTTTGCGATTCTGTTTGATTAATCAATTTTAGCCAGTTAGGGCGGGGGAACAGTTAATCGGGGATTTAAAACTGTAACAATTTGCAGGATGTGATAAAATATGGCATGGATTGATGAGATGACAAACAATAGATAGAATAAAGTTCAAAACATCGATCATACATCAACACAGTGCTGTATATGATTTTGGCACGAACAAACAGCCAGCTTGCATGCATGAGTTCATCTGCATACAAGCAAACCATCGCGCGAGTGTTGATGCTCTACCAATGTTTTGAATTTTATCCCCTTCTGGGCTCTGGAGGGACCAGTGCTTACCCAGGTGTAAACCAAGCAGTTTATAGGTACTTGAAAATAAACAATATTACAGCAGATGGAAATATTGAGAAAACACGACCCCTAAACAGTGGGGGTGTCTAAAAAGAGGCCAAGGCCAAGCTGCTCATGCAAGGGCAATCCCTGGTAAAACACAAAACCATCGCGCGACACTATGGTTGTCGCACCCGTCTCGGATATTTGGTATTTTAATTTACGTATTTAATTAAATTATGCGTCACGGGGTTAAATTGCATACATTAGAAGCGTGAGGGCTTGTGTGTGATTTGTGAAATTGGAGCATGATAGCATATGGTCTTGTTGGCACACAATAATTTTCCCTAGAGTTTATCAAACTACAGTACGTGTTCTATTTTCTTTCTTCATTGATACACGTAGAGAGAGAGAGAGAGAGAGAGAGAGAGGAAACGGCAGGAGGAAGAAGGAAGAATAGGGGAAAACTTAGAAAAGATTTGGTTTGCCTTGAATTGAAGTTTAATTAGGTGAGTTTCATCTTCTTAAGTGCTGAAATTCATGTTTCCATGTTAGATTTCATATTCTGCATCTATTATGCTCTGAATTGAAGCCATGGAAGAGGGTTTTGGAGGTTGGAATTGAGTTTTTGTTTCAGAGAATTCGTGTTTACGATGAACATGCATAGCTGTGTTGAACAAATTCATAATCTGTCCTGTTTTGACGAATTTATTCAAGGTACCTAGAAATCTTCTAAATTCTTGAAAAAAATCCTGAAGGTTCATCTGTAAGTCTATTGCATCGTGTTAAATTTTCAGAAAATAACTCAAAGTGTTCTGGCCTACAAAATTCGTGGACTGAACTGGTGTCTGATTCGCGTCTGTGCAGACAGCACAGACACGTGTTGGAAAAATGGGCATAACTTCTTGCTCGGGTGTCGGTTTTATGCACCGTTTCTTGATTCTAAAACTAGACTTACATATCTTTCTGAACATGTAAGGTTTGTGCCTTAGTTACTTCTAGGAAAACTCAGTTTTGGTTCTGAAGTTAATGGTTTGTTAACTCTGGAAATCTGGGCAGGTTTTGGAGCTGTGTTATTCATCAATGTTGTCATAGTTAAATGTACTTACCGGCTATGGGTCCTTATGAGTCTTAAATATTGTTGAGTTGGTGATGTTTTGGCGCAAGAATCATAGAAAAATATTAAGTGTACGATTTTTAGTGATCTTTCGATCACAGACAGTTCTGCTGAATTTCGTATTTTCTGCATCGACACATCTTGGAAAAATAGGCATATCTTTTAGCACGTGTATCGGATTTGCGAACCGGTTTGTGATTTGGAAACTAGACTTTTGTACCTTTCAGAACATGTTGGGCTTGTACCTTGAAATTTCGTAGGTAAATACAGCTTTTGGTTCGAACTGGGCTGATCTGCAGAAACTGCAGAGTTGTGTTTCTAAGTGTGCATCTTTGGACAGTCGTAACTTTGTCATCCGAAATCTATTTGGGACCAACTCTATATCGATATTGGTGTACTGAAAGTCTACTTTCTAATGGTGGTGATTTCATGACCCAACTTTGATCCTATAAAATGCTACAGTCTTTTAAATATAGGCTGGTTGTAGGATGTCTTGTTATTTTGGGAGTGTTGTTGTGTTTGAACTTCTTGTGTGTTATTCTTTGGCCATTGTTTAGTTCTTATGAGCTTATTATTCTTGTGTTGATCGTTCGTTGAACTTATTACTAATACGGTTAAGCGTGTGGTTAGGTAACGAGCTGAGTAATCGGGAGGTGCCAAAACCGTAAGTTGGCATACTTCGGTCGACTTACAGGTGAGTGTGTTTGATATCTTATATCTTCAATAAGATGTTAACATGTTGGTTGTGCATCATGCTATGGTTGGTTTAGTTACTAGCGTGCATGATTGGTGTATGTTGATTGTACCCGTATAAGGTTTGTGGAGTGAGTCACACCTTGTCATGGGCCGTGCCGTTCTATTTACGGTGAATGGGAGCTTGGTGTGCGGGACACAATACCTTGGGTACATGGGATGTGGCAGACGTGTCACTGCATGTGTTGTGAACATAAATTGTAGTTGTTCAGTTAGTTGTTTTATGTTGAGTTTTATTGGATTTATTCTATATCTTACACACTCCTGGTTTTCTTTTGGATTGCCAGATGGCAGGGGTTCGTAGGATGGTCCACTACCAGTCGGCGTTTTGGGGTTGGCTTTAGGGTTGTCTTTTGTGTCGGTGGTGGTGAATCGTTTTGTACATATTATCAACTCGTTTTGTAAAGGATGTTTTGCACTTTAGTTTGCCAAGTATGTAAAGTTATGGGTTTAACGTCGACTCTTTTAATAATGTTAATGTTAAGTCTTCCGCTGGTTTATTCTGAGTTAATATCTCTTGTTAAGTGATTATTTGGTTGGCGTTTGGGAATGCCACGTGGCCGCGCCGACTCGGGCCCACAATGGGTGTCGTTTTGCGGGGCGGGGCGTGACAGTTTGGTATCAGAGCGCTAGTACGTTCTAGTCTCTGAATTTAGAGTCGTTTGGGGTTTGGTAGTGGACCAAATGAGTTTTGTGTTATGGATTAGAGTTAGCTAATGACTAACGTGTGAGATATGTATATTTGAAATTGTGTTTCCTATTGGTTGTTTAAGTTGTTTAAACAGATATTTGGAAATGGCTTCGGAGCATACGGTTCATGCTGAGGATGTTGCTTCTAGTGGAAATGAGGCGGAACAACCGCATGTTCCTTTGCAAGCACCAGCTGTGGGGAACACAGAAAGAATTTTGGCAGCTATGGCTCAGTATACAGAACAACAAGCAGTCTTAATGCAATTGCAGACCGCACATGCAACAGAGCGTGGAACGGGTACTGGCTTGTTGGAACGGTTTAGGAAGTTGTTCACTACAGAGTTCGGGGGGTCTGTGAATCCCGGTGAAGCAAAAGAGTGGTTGAAGTCTGTGGTACGGGTGTTTGATGCCATGGGTGTGACCGACGCCCAGAAGGTGACATTAGCAACATTCAATTTAAAGGGTGCAGCACGAAATTGGTGGGAAGCTTTGCAAAGGCAGTTGACTGCACCATTACCAGGTGTGACACCGGTGGTTCAACGGGTTGTGACATGGGAGCGCTTTGTTCAAGGCTTCAATGACCAATATTGCCCGCAGAGTTACCGGTTTAGACAAGAGGCGGCTTTTACTCTTCTGGTACAAGGTGATATGACTGTTCCAGAATATGAGGCGAGGTTCGCGGAGCTATCAGAATATGCTACAGACTTGGTTGACACAGAAGCTAAGAAGTGTAGACGGTTTCGGTTGGGACTTTCTTCAAAGGTAGCGCCCAGGTTGACAACTTACGTGACGGAGGATTACGCTGCTTTGGTGGAGATGGCTAGGAAGGTAGGAAATGATATTCAGGACTCTCAGGACAGTCGACAGTCTAATAAGAAGAATAAAACTGAGGGGACAACTTTTGGAAAGTCTGGAGGTGGCAGTGACAAGGTTGGTCAACAAAAATCACAGGGCTCTGGAAATCAAAATTTTGGTAAATCTCAAGGTGGTTCATCAGGGTGGTGGAAAGGGAAATCGGGTCAAGGAACTAGCAAGCAAATCGCAGGTGGTTCAACAGCGACAGTGTCACGTCAATGTTTTAATTGCGGGTCCACAGATCACTTATTGAGGGACTGTACGAGGGGGGTTAAGAATTTCAAGTGTTTTGTGTGTGGTGAGGCTGGACACATGGCGGCGAAATGCCCTCGAAAGCAAGCACCGGCGGCATCATCGGTGGGTAGTGTTCAAGGAGGCAGAGGAAGGGGAGCTAGTGGGTTTACAACGCCGGGTAGAGTGTTTGCAGTTACACGACAAGGGGCCCAGTCTTCACCAGGAGTAGTTACAGGTACTTTGGCTATTTCTGGTACTTATGCACGTGTGTTGTTAGACCCTGGGTCTACACATTCTTTTGTGTCAAATGTCTTTACTAAATATTTAGATAAGCCTGCTAGAGTGTTAAATATTGCTTTAGCTATTTCTACACCAGTGGGTGATGTAGTTGTTATAAACGTGGGTTTTTCGGGGTGTGAGTTGGTTGTTGGGGGAAAGAAGTTGTTGGTGGATTTGCTACCATTAGACATGACCGATTTTGATATTATTCTGGGTATGGATTTCTTGTCGGGGTATCATGCCGTTATGGACTGTTTTTGCAAGGAAGTTGTGTTTCATCTACCGAACAATGATGAGGTCAAATTTTGTGGGGATTCTGTCGTAAGTTCTACATGTCTTATTTCAGCACTTAAAGCTAAAACTTTGTTGAGTAAGGGATGTGAGGGGTTTATTGCTTATGTTGTTGACACTGAAAAGAAAGCACCTAAGCTGGAAGAGATATTGATTGTGAATGAATTCGCGGATGTATTTCCGGATGAGTTGCCGGGTATCGTTCCAGATCGTGAAGTTGAGTTCACTATCGAGTTATTACCAGGTACCAATCCGATATCTATTACTCCATATCGTATGGCGCCTGTTGAATTGCTTGAGTTAAAAGTTCAGTTGAAGGAGTTGCTTGATCGGGGTTTCATTCAACCTAGTGTATCGCCGTGGGGAGCACCAGTTTTATTTGTTAAAAAGAAGGAAGGCACTATGCGAATGTGTATCGATTATCGGCAGTTGAATAAGGTGACAGTTCGGAACCAATATCCATTACCAAGGATAGATGACTTGTTTGATCAGTTGCACGGGGCTACGGTATTCTCTAAGATTGATCTGAGATCGGGATATCATCAGATTAAGGTGAGGGATTGTGATGTATCGACAACGGCTTTTCGTACAAGGTATGGTCATTATGAGTTCTTGGTTATGCCATTCGGTTTAACCAACGCTCCAGCAGTTTTCATGGATTTAATGAATCGAGTATTTCGACCATTCCTGGATGCTTTTGTTATCGTATTTATCGATGATATTCTGGTCTATTCTCACACTAAGGAGGAACACGAGGATCATTTGCGTATTGTGCTTCAAGTTCTACGTGACAAGCGGTTGTTCGGGAAGCTTAGTAAATGTGCATTCTGGTTGGATCGTGTGGAATTCTTGGGGCACGTAATCTCTTCTGATGGAGTTTGTGTGGATCCTAAGAAGATTGAGGCGGTGGTGAATTGGGAAAGTCCTAAAAATGTTTCAGAGATTCGAAGTTTCCTTGGCTTGGCGGGTTATTATCGAAAGTTTATTCAGGGCTTTTCTGCCATTGCTTTGCCAATGACAAAATTGACTAGAAAGGATGTCAAGTTCTTGTGGTCTGATGAGTGTGAAAGCAGTTTCCTTGAGTTGAAGAAACGGTTAGTATCAGCACCGGTTTTAACGATTCCGGTTGGTACGAATGACTTCGTAGTCTACACCGATGCTTCATTACAGGGTTTGGGTTGCGTTTTGATGCAGCGGGGTAAGGTTATTGCTTATGCGTCGAGACAGTTAAAAACTCACGAGCACAATTATCCTACTCATGATTTGGAGTTAGCAGCTGTGGTATTCGCTCTCAAATTATGGAGGCATTATTTGTATGGAGTATCGTGTGAGATCTATAGTGATCATCAAAGTCTACGATATTTATTCACGCAGAAGGAATTGAATTTGAGGCAACGGCGATGGATGGAGTTAATAAAGGACTATGACTGTTCTATTCATTATCATCCAGGAAAGGCAAACGTGGTGGCTGATGCTTTGAGTCGAAAGACAACAGGAAGGTTGACTTGTATACAGTGTTCAAGAGTTTCTGTATTTACTGAGTTAAAACAGATGGGGGTGGAGTTTTTATTGGGGAGCAATGGAGCTTTGTTGGCACGTTTCAGTGTTCGACCTTTATTTGTAGATCGGATCAGAGATGGGCAGTGGCAAGATCCTGATTTTCAAGAGTTCAGACGGCGTGTAATGAAGGGGAAAATGCCTGAGTTCAGTATTCGGGATGATGGAATGATTATGTATGGTAAGAGAATGTGTTTGCCAAATGACATGGTTTTAAAGAAGGAAATTTTAGATGAAGCTCATTGTTCTGCATATGCTATGCATCCGGGGAGTACTAAATTGTATCGTGATTTGAGAGAATATTTCTGGTGGAGTGGTATGAAAAGAGAGATTGCGGAGTATGTGGCTGGTTGTGAAACTTGTCAACGAGTGAAGGCAGAACATCAGAGACCGGCGGGTTTGTTGCAGAATCTTCCAATACCGGAGTGGAAATGGGATCATGTGACGATGGATTTTGTGATAGGTTTGCCGCGTTCAAAAGGGGGGTACGATTCTATTTGGGTTATCGTTGATCGATTGACAAAGTCGGCTCACTTCTTACCGGTTAAAACTACGTACACCACGGATAAGTATGCTAAGTTATATGTTGATGAGATTGTCAGATTACATGGGGCGCCTATGTCTATCGTTAGCGACAGGGATCCGAAGTTCACTTCTAGATTCTGGAATAGTTTGCAGCGGGCTATGGGAACCTCTTTGAAATTCAGTACCGCTTTTCATCCACAGACAGATGGTCAGTCGGAGCGGACTATACAAATATTAGAAGATATGTTGAGAGCTAGTGTTCTAGATTTTGGTGGCGGGTGGGATGAGAATCTATCATTAGCAGAGTTTGCTTATAACAACAGTTATCAAAGTAGTATCGGGATGCCACCGTACGAGGCGTTATATGGCAGAAAATGTAGAACACCGATTTGTTGGGAGGATGTAGGTGAAAGAAGTATGTTGGCTCGAGAGTTGGAACAACAAGCTGCCGAGGATCCAACGTTGGTTCCAGAACTAATACAGCAAACAATTGATAGGGTAAAATTGGTTAGAGAACGTCTGAAAGTGGCACAGAGCCGACAAAAGAGCTATGCAGATAAGCGAAGACGTGAGTTGGAGTTTGCGGTTGGTGACTTTGTATTTATTCGTGTTGCACCGTGGAAAGGGGTTATACGGTTTCAAAAGAAAGGCAAGTTGGCACCTCGATACATTGGACCATACGAAATTATTGAGAGAGTGGGAGTTACAGCTTATCGTTTGGCATTGCCAGTTGAGTTGACTCGACTACACGACGTTTTCCATGTCTCTATGCTTCGAAAGTTCGTGGGGGATCCGTCACATATTCTGAGTTCAGAACCGTTGGAACTTTGCGAGGATTTGTCCTACGAGGAGACACCTGTTAAGATTTTAGATCGAAAAGAGCAAGTATTACGCACTAAAGTGATACCTTATGTGAAAGTTTTGTGGCGGAATCACAACGTTGAGGAGGCTACATGGGAGGGTGAGGAATCAATGAAACAAAAGTATCCACATTTGTTTTCGTAAGGTAAATCTTATTTCGGGACGAAATCTTCTAAGGGGGGGAGAGTTGTCGCACCCGTCTCGGATATTTGGTATTTTAATTTACGTATTTAATTAAATTATGCGTCACGGGGTTAAATTGCATACATTAGAAGCGTGAGGGCTTGTGTGTGATTTGTGAAATTGGAGCATGATAGCATATGGTCTTGTTGGCACACAATAATTTTCCCTAGAGTTTATCAAACTACAGTACGTGTTCTATTTTCTTTCTTCATTGATACACGTAGAGAGAGAGAGAGAGAGAGAGAGAGGAAACGGCAGGAGGAAGAAGGAAGAATAGGGGAAAACTTAGAAAAGATTTGGTTTGCCTTGAATTGAAGTTTAATTAGGTGAGTTTCATCTTCTTAAGTGCTGAAATTCATGTTTCCATGTTAGATTTCATATTCTGCATCTATTATGCTCTGAATTGAAGCCATGGAAGAGGGTTTTGGAGGTTGGAATTGAGTTTTTGTTTCAGAGAATTCGTGTTTACGATGAACATGCATAGCTGTGTTGAACAAATTCATAATCTGTCCTGTTTTGACGAATTTATTCAAGGTACCTAGAAATCTTCTAAATTCTTGAAAAAAATCCTGAAGGTTCATCTGTAAGTCTATTGCATCGTGTTAAATTTTCAGAAAATAACTCAAAGTGTTCTGGCCTACAAAATTCGTGGACTGAACTGGTGTCTGATTCGCGTCTGTGCAGACAGCACAGACACGTGTTGGAAAAATGGGCATAACTTCTTGCTCGGGTGTCGGTTTTATGCACCGTTTCTTGATTCTAAAACTAGACTTACATATCTTTCTGAACATGTAAGGTTTGTGCCTTAGTTACTTCTAGGAAAACTCAGTTTTGGTTCTGAAGTTAATGGTTTGTTAACTCTGGAAATCTGGGCAGGTTTTGGAGCTGTGTTATTCATCAATGTTGTCATAGTTAAATGTACTTACCGGCTATGGGTCCTTATGAGTCTTAAATATTGTTGAGTTGGTGATGTTTTGGCGCAAGAATCATAGAAAAATATTAAGTGTACGATTTTTAGTGATCTTTCGATCACAGACAGTTCTGCTGAATTTCGTATTTTCTGCATCGACACATCTTGGAAAAATAGGCATATCTTTTAGCACGTGTATCGGATTTGCGAACCGGTTTGTGATTTGGAAACTAGACTTTTGTACCTTTCAGAACATGTTGGGCTTGTACCTTGAAATTTCGTAGGTAAATACAGCTTTTGGTTCGAACTGGGCTGATCTGCAGAAACTGCAGAGTTGTGTTTCTAAGTGTGCATCTTTGGACAGTCGTAACTTTGTCATCCGAAATCTATTTGGGACAAACTCTATATCGATATTGGTGTACTGAAAGTCTACTTTCTAATGGTGGTGATTTCATGACCCAACTTTGATCCTATAAAATGCTACAGTCTTTTAAATATAGGCTGGTTGTAGGATGTCTTGTTATTTTGGGAGTGTTGTTGTGTTTGAACTTCTTGTGTGTTATTCTTTGGCCATTGTTTAGTTCTTATGAGCTTATTATTCTTGTGTTGATCGTTCGTTGAACTTATTACTAATACGGTTAAGCGTGTGGTTAGGTAACGAGCTGAGTAATCGGGAGGTGCCAAAACCGTAAGTTGGCATACTTCGGTCGACTTACAGGTGAGTGTGTTTGATATCTTATATCTTCAATAAGATGTTAACATGTTGGTTGTGCATCATGCTATGGTTGGTTTAGTTACTAGCGTGCATGATTGGTGTATGTTGATTGTACCCGTATAAGGTTTGTGGAGTGAGTCACACCTTGTCATGGGCCGTGCCGTTCTATTTACGGTGAATGGGAGCTTGGTGTGCGGGACACAATACCTTGGGTACATGGGATGTGGCAGACGTGTCACTGCATGTGTTGTGAACATAAATTGTAGTTGTTCAGTTAGTTGTTTTATGTTGAGTTTTATTGGATTTATTCTATATCTTACACACTCCTGGTTTTCTTTTGGATTGCCAGATGGCAGGGGTTCGTAGGATGGTCCACTACCAGTCGGCGTTTTGGGGTTGGCTTTAGGGTTGTCTTTTGTGTCGGTGGTGGTGAATCGTTTTGTACATATTATCAACTCGTTTTGTAAAGGATGTTTTGCACTTTAGTTTGCCAAGTATGTAAAGTTATGGGTTTAACGTCGACTCTTTTAATAATGTTAATGTTAAGTCTTCCGCTGGTTTATTCTGAGTTAATATCTCTTGTTAAGTGATTATTTGGTTGGCGTTTGGGAATGCCACGTGGCCGCGCCGACTCGGGCCCACAATGGGTGTCGTTTTGCGGGGCGGGGCGTGACAATGGTACAGGCGCGCGATTGTTCAGACTGGACTTCCAGGAATTGCTTTGCACGCTTAGGGCTTTGAGACATATTCAAGAGCATCCCAAGAGCATTCCAAATGAAGAGGAGTTATAAACTAAGCTAAATAACGATTTTTAACATGCAAAACAATAAATTAATACCTTTTAAAAGACTTAAAAGTGACTATGAACATAACAATAAACTTAAAGACCAGTATCCCTTTCCCACGTGGTCCAATCTCACACAGACCAAACTGTCGCGCGAGTACATGGGACCATCGCGCGAGGGTCCTCCTGGCTATGGCCCTTGAAACCTTGCTAGCTTTAGGGCCAGAACTGGTATTGATTACCAGCCTTGGCCCTGCCAGCCCCCCTCAGGGGTTCGAACAGTGAACAGAAAGGTATTATACCTTTGCTTGAATGTCTTGGAGGTGGCTTGAATGAGGTGGTGAGGCTTGGAAGGTGATTGTGTGGGAGTGGGTGTGGTATGAAATGTTTGTGCTTGAACTTTGTCTTCTTCTTTCTTGGATAGAATTTTGTAACCCTTTGCAATGAAGCATGGGGGGGGGGGGTTTATAGGAGAATGAGTTGGTTGGTGGCTAGCCAAGGCCATGTAACCAGCCAACAAGGCTGGCCACAATTGCTTGGTGGAGAAGTGGGGTGGCAAAGGTGATGAGAGAATGGGGGGTGAGGTGGTGCAAGGGGAGCCCCCCCAGAACGCTGTTCAGCCGACGAAAATGGGGTCACATAGGCTTGTAGCCCCCTGACCACCACGCAATCCGGGTGAAAACGACAGGTGTTGACCATCGCATGAGATAGTGAGACCATCGCGCGAGGGTCAAAGCAACCCCGTGAGGGTCAACAGTCTAAGTTTTGACTTTGACCACCACCTGGCAAATGGACCATCCGCGAGGATCCCAGTGTGTCACGCGACTATCAATCCCAAGGTCCAGGTTCTGATTCAAGGGTTTTAAGGCTAAAGATGGGTTCCGCATACACCAAACTCAAGCCATCCCAAGTTCTCTCGACTGTTTTTGACCTGACTCATCATCGGGAAAACAAGAAACCGAAGAACAAAGTAAAACGATCGGGAAGTCAGATTGGGGTGTCTACAGTAGTCCCTCTTTGACGACACGCCTAGCACCATTGGCTGGTACGGGTAACGTCAAAGATTTCTAGACACCCATCCCATTAACCCAAAAGCCGATTAAACAAAAAGTGCAAGCGAGTATATACAAATACCCTGCACCAACAGATTGATGAGCAGATTGATTGCTGATCCGAATTTGGACGGATGGATCGTCGCTGATCGATAATCGGACAGATGGATCGTCGCTGATTGAAATTGGACGGATGGATCGCCGCTGATTGATAATCGGACGGATGGATCGTCGCTGATTGAAGATCGGACGGATGGATCGTCGCTGATTGAAATGGGACGGATGGATCGTCGCTGATTGATAATCGGACGGATGGATCGTCGCTGATTGAAATCGGACGGATGGATCGTCGCTGATTGAAATGGGACGGATGGATCGTCGCTGATTGATAATCGGACGGATGGATCGTCGCTGATCGAAATTGGACGGATGGATCGTCGCTGATTGAAATTGGACGGATGGATCGTCGCTGATCGAAATTGGACGGATGGATCGTCGCTGATTGAAATTGGACGGATGGATCGTTGCTGATTGATAATCGGACGGATGGATCGTCGCTGATTGAAATTGGACATCTCGAAGGGATCCAAAAACCAATTGCAAGGCTCGAATAAGATTCCTGGACCATCATTAAAACGATATACATGATTGGGCCTGAACCAGAGGCTAAGCTTATCGATCGGCCCAGTGGACTGTCGCGCGAGGATGTCAGACCATCGCGCGATGGTTTTTCGTCAGGGTCTGGGTTTGCAACCAGCCCAGACCCGGCCCATGGCGTCCCTCTTTCTTTTAATCGATGGGGACGTTCCGAAACCGCTCACAGCAGTTTCGAACTCCCCCTAACTCTATTCTCTCTCAAGTTTTCCCTTCCAAACCCTCGATTTCGTCCAAAAAGCCAGAAAACCCACACGCGTACCATCATCCATGGCTGATCACGGCGTTACTCGGGGTAGTGGGGAAGTAGTTGATCGTCCGGAGGACGAGGGAAGACCAATGGTGATCGAAACGGAGGCTCAGCCGCCAATGGGGGCTGTCGCGGATGCCAGTGCAGAGGTAACGGGTGGTGGTGATGGCGAACGGGGTTGCGCGCAGGAGGAAGGTGGCGAAGGCGATCGTCGCGCGACAGTGGAGATCGGGGCCACAAAGACTGGAATCGTGCAACTGGACCCGAGTGGGCTGTGAGTGGTTCAGTGGTGGTTGGTAGTGGTTCCGAGGGCACAGGCAGTGGAGGCGCCGAGGGCGACGGTGCCGGGTCAAGCGAGACTCCGTTGAGGGATCCGGCAAAGGGCAAGGGTGTAGCGACCGAGGAGGAGGGTGCCACGGGGGTTCCAGAAGAGGAGGTACTGTTTCGGCCAACAGCAACATCGTCGGGCCACAGACCGATCACGAGGCAGGATCTTGCAGAGTTTCTGAGTGAGGAGAGACTAGCCCGGCTCTTTGAGGAGGATCCCATGATTGGGGCTGCTGTTTTGGAGGCTCGAAAGGAGCGAGAGCGGGAGATAGCCGCTTCAGAGGCCACGGCGAGGGCCGAGAGAGCAAGGGCCGCTGAGGAGGAGATTTTGAGGGATGCGGAGGCTGAGGAGCGGGTCAGAGCGAAGGGACAGGGGCCCAGGGTGACGGCAGTGTCGGAGGCTGAGGGTTTGACTCGTGCTCCATTTTCAGCAGAGGGGTACAGGCTACCGGTTCCACACCTGTTTGTACCATCAGGTCTTGCGGCGTACAAGCCACAGCAAGCGGAGTATGACCCCGAGCTTGTTCTGAGAGACCCCGATACCCATATTTCGAGCAGCTGGTCTGAGGTAAATTTCTGAAAGTCCTTCATTTCCTTTTGTGATTGCAAATTCAATACGATGCATGTTGCTTACATACCGAAAAATGCAAAATAATCCTTTGAAGTAGATTCGAATAGTGACACTAGTTTCACGTTAAATGCCATGCATGAGACATAATAACTTGAACCAACCATCTACTGCCAAGTTGTATTGATTACCTAGAACTTGAGAATGAAAGCTTCACATGCTGATATATCCCCTATTGCTTGTTTTCGTGTCTAATGCAGGAGAGAGCGAGACAGAGAGACATTCAGGGTTTCGGGGGTGCCTGCAGCTCCTTGGCATTGTACCAGGGTTTGCCTGAGAGGGTGAGGCAGTTGGTGGACGAGGCAGGTTTCGGGGAGTTCATACAGACCCTTACTCCGGCCAGGAATGACCATGCGGTCTTGGTTGCACTTGCAGAGAGGTGGAGGGATACCACCAACACCTTCCACCTGCCGCTTGGGGAGATGACGGTGACGCCTACTGACTTTGCAGCGATCACCGGTTTGAGGGTTGGAGGCGACCCTATCCTGTTTGATTCGGGCATTCAGGAGGACGAGGCGGCCCTGGAGTCGTTCTTGGGAGAGGTGCCCAAGGTTGAGGAGGGGATGGCGAGATATGGGCAGTTCACCCGGTACCTTGCAAAGGAGGTGGTGACCAAGCAGGAGGCGGAGCAGATGGCCCGGGCGTACCTGTTGTACCTTTTTGGTGCTACTCTATACC
This sequence comes from Rhododendron ovatum, assembly GCA_019656835.1. Taxonomy (NCBI): domain Eukaryota; kingdom Viridiplantae; phylum Streptophyta; class Magnoliopsida; order Ericales; family Ericaceae; genus Rhododendron; species Rhododendron ovatum. The sequence goes on from CM033792.1 coordinate 10,970,808, forward strand.
CGACCAGGCGTAGCAAGGTCCACCTATCGTACTTGCCTGCACTGAGGGATCTGAGGACGGCCTCACGCTTTGACTGGGGAAGAGCTGCACTTGGCGCAGCTTATGGCTTCATGGGGGACTCGTCGAGGACTGAGATGAGCACTGCTGGCTACTGGCAGATTTGGGAGGTATGATCATAATATAGTAAAGTACATTTCCATTATATACTTATCTGTTTGAATACATAAACTGCTCAAAAATATTCCTGCATTGCACTAACGATTTGAACTTTGATAACTGCGCAACTTTGGGCCTATGAGGTTTTGAACATGTGTCGTCCAGTGACGAAGAGCCTTGACTTGGGGATCCTCCCACGTGCTCACATTTGGAGTAAGAAGAACATGGGAGAGAAAAAAGGGAGAGGCGACCTGAACGGCTTCAGGATACACCTAGACGAGCTCCGACCCTCGCAGGTATGACATGACTTCATTAAATAGAGGTATGCATCCCTTTTTATTGCTTTAATGCTGTCGCTGACCGACGCTTGCATTGCTTGCTTGTGCAGGTAGAGTGGGATCCTTGGAGAGTGGCAGAGCCAGAGCCTGAATACTTGGCCAGGAGCAGGGTTGTGACGCGAGCAGAGTGCTGCTGGAGTCGGCCTTTGGTTGGCAGTGGTACTTGGGACCGAGTGACACGCCAATCACTTGGCTATGCGGAGTTCCAGGTACCCGGACCGCTTCCACCACGGGCTTCACACACAGGGGAGTACACTTTGGCCGAGCTAGAGATCTTCACGCGGCCTGACACCGACTTGACACGCTACCTGCGTCCCGGCATGGACTATGCAGTTTACCAGAGAGAGCGCTTGGCGGGGCCGCTGAGAGTGCGGGAGTTCAGGGAGGTCCGGAGTCAGGCCCGTGGAGCTGCTGAGGAGAGGAGAGCCATCACTGCGAGGCAGAGCAGTGGTGAGAGTCGCGCGAGGCGGGGTCCGAGCGGACCTGTGAGAGGTGGGCCACCAGAGTTGACATGGCAGATAGCAGTGGTGGATTCTCAGGGCAATCCTGCCGAGCTACACTTAGTTCCTGCCAGAGTTAAGCCAGCGCCTGTCACTGTGCCGGTAAGACATTGTATCCTTCATTATTGTACTTCCATAAAAATCTTGAAACATTGCTCTATTGCTTATGTTCAAATCATCCTTGCAGGTGCCCAATGAATGGGTGAACGAGGCTGTTCGGCGCATGCTTGCAATGGAGAACGTGATAAGGCGGGCGGCGAGTGGCCTCCCTTGGACTTGCGATACCCACCCAGCAGCTCAGAGATCTCAGGTATATCCTTCAAAGAAACGATACATTCCTGCATTCGATACTTGATATATGCATGCTTTGCTCGATACATAGTATACTTTAATTGCTGACTTTGAAATTGATTGTACCTGTCTGCAAACATACAATCATAGAATATATACTAAATGTAAAAATTTACAATGCAGACACAGGGACGGGCGGCTCCTAGGAGGAAAAGCGCGAGAGAGCCTCCACAAAAGAAGCTAGCAAGCAGGACTCCTGCTCCTCCACCTACTACTAGACCACAGACACGGGGCATGCGGCCACCTGTTGCGAGTGAGGAGGCGGCCCGAGAGGCCGTGGCGCGCGCCGAGGAGAGGTATCAATTGAAGATGCGCCAAAGGCCCTCGCAAGACTAGCCGGTCCGCAAGAAGCGGCTAATCCTGCCCGAGGATTCGGAAGAAGAGGAGGAAGAGGAAGAGGAAGAAGAAGAAGAAGAGGCACCCGACAGCAGCGGCTCAGACGACTCGGCTGACGATCCTGGTTTTAGACAGGATCCTAGAGAGAGGGACGACGACGACGATGACGACAGAGATGGAGACTGGTTTGGGGAGGATTGAGAGCTACTAAGAAGCCTTATTTCATTTTCCACATCTTTGATTTTTGCTTTTGGGCCTGCGCGCCCGCGTAGATAGGATGAAGGCCGGAGCGCCTTAGCTGATACTTGATACACGTTTTTGAGGCCTGTGTGCCCTTTTGACTTGATGGGCGAGTGTGCCCGACTAGACATGATGACTTTTGCGTGGCCGACGCGCCGCATGCACAGTAGTTTCCTTTGCTTTGACATGGATAGATTATGGTTTAGCTATAAAATTTGCGTTTTCAGTTTATTTTACTCTTGTAATGAATTTAGAGTAAATAAGCGTTGCCACTAATACCATGCTTGCATTGATAATGTACCGGGACTGCCCACAAACGCGTGCATACGCACAGAGAGAATTAACTCAGAGAAAAACAAGAATGTACCCTAGGATACAGCTAGGATACGAGGAAATGAAATATTGGACTTTATAAGCCAAAACTCAAAATGTTCTAACTTGGATAATAAGGACACTTCCGGGAGGTCACATATATACAAAATGACCTACGAGAGCTGACAAAATCGAGAAACACATCCCGAGACGCAAAATTGCCCAAAAACCTTACAAAGGACACAAAAGGGACACGAGATGGAAAAACATGACTCTATTATGTCCCGGACTGAAACCGACACCTCCGTACAGTCACATTAGGTCACCATGACTTGTACGGCCTGAGAGAAATGGACACGAGCCTTTGGACCGAGTTTCGAACTCCCGAAACGCTCATTTGGCCTTGAAACGAGCCACCGAGGGTTCAAAAACCTCGTTAAACGCAATATCTCGAATCCGATGCTTGGATATGGTTGCATATGCTCATAGTGACTTGCCGGAACCATAAAAGTTGCAAAAGTACCCTTGGAATAGGAAGCGACCAAAATTGGACAGTAGCTGGTGGAATCTGTCAAAATGCAGGCTGAACCGTCGCGCGAGGGTGTGATACTGTCGCGCGATGGAGTGGAAATTTCACACTCGCGCGATGGAATGAGATCATCGCGCGATGGTTGGACCGTGCCAGGCCACCTTTATTTGACCATTTCGGATTTTTAGGACGACCAAGCCTTGTCATCACCCTTTAACTGCTCAGAGTACTTCAGGGGGGGCAGTGCAGAGATGCCTTCACTTTGGAGAAGAGAATGCCACGTTGTATGATATTTGCACTGGGAAAGGAGAACACTTCATGTACTCTGTTTATAAAGAGACCAATGCTTTGCTGATGAAAGGCATTCCTCCCACAGTTTGAGAGTCCCACGAGAAGCAGAATGGCAAATAATCTTCCGGCCTTGATTAGCCCATGGCTCACGGCCTTTGTTGCTGGAGATTGGCTGTCATTCCGGTTTCACGGGCTGGCCGCATTCCGTTTCCTCCGCAATGTGAGGGTCCGTCCTGAGTTTCTGAGGGCAGCCCTACAATTCTGGGACCCAGAGGTTCACGTGTTCAGGTTTGGGGTTAACGAGCTGTGCCCAACCGTGGAGGAATTCCAAGCATACCTCCAAGGAGTCGCCTCAAGCGTGATTGTCGTGCCACCTTACAGGAAAAGCATGCCAAAGCTCCTACAGTCAAGTCTTGACATCACCGAGGAGCGGCCGAAAGTTTGCTAACCGGAGGGCAGATCAACGTCATGCGCCTAATGGAATGGTATGGGCCAGAAGGGGACGTAGAGAATATAGCCGTGCAGGCTCGACGTCGATTTGCCCTGGCAATCGGCGTGCTGGCTGCTTATCTACTGGTATCTCCAAATGGGCAAGTCAACCCCATGCTGGTGAGCGTCGCAGCTCAACTGGGTGCCCGAAGAAACGTGGTACCTCTGGTTCTGGCGGAGACACTCATAGGTTTGGATTTGGTTTCTTCTGGCCAAACAGACGTGTTCGGCGGTAGTCCACTACTACTGCAGGTTAGCTTGGTTCTCACTCAGCTCACCTTTTTCGGCTTTCGCACGTTCTGTTTTTACCTCGTCTCTCAGCTAAGGCTATATAGAAGCTTCTCACTTGTCTTTTCCTCTCAAGCTTTATATGACTTCTCACTTGTTTTTCCACTCATGCAGCTCTGGTTATCCGACAAATTGGGATTGCTTACAGCACCGGAAGCAAACTGGCCCCACTTGCCCGGCCGAATGCATCAGCGGGGTATGATCTACCCGGAAATGTCTGTGCATCAATGGTACACATTCATGAGAGAAATGCTGCCGAACGAGATCATATGGCGGCATGAGCCTTAAACATTCCAGACATGGCCTTGAGTTCTGCAGGTTTCGAGAGAGTAGTGATCGCTGGGCTGACCGCTTTCACATTCTACATCCCCGGACGTATCCTTCGTCAGTTAGGATGAGCCAAGGACTTCACCGAGCTGGGATTGAAGACTTCCAAATCCCTGCCTTCACTGCCCGAATTTGAGAGGATATGAGCACAATTGGGGCCTGAGGCAACTCGGAGGAGCGACCCTGACTTTAGCACGGAACTTACGCACCGATATCAAACATGGCTAAGAAGGGAAATCACAAGCAGGCAAAACAACAACTGACTTCTGACGAACCCTGATGATCTAGAATAAACCGTGAGCCTGTTAAGGCCTCGAGCACTTTATTCTGTTTTCATGCTTACTCTTTTTAAGACTGCTCAGCCTGTGTAATAGAAGTTATAATTTAAATAAAAATGAAAGTTTGAGAGTTTTCCCCTTTTGATACAAGTGTTGAACCGCCGTGTCGCCCAAGTATCGAGTTAACTTCTGGTAATAAGGAACCGTGGATCAAGTTGATGGATTGTGACCGAATCTCACGAGAGATTGCCTACGTATCCCCTTTCGGGGAATCAGGTCAGCACGTAGTTCAGGCTAAGGTTCACTCGAGTATTTTAGCTCTCCTTTTACGCTCTAAATTTTGCCTAGTGCTGCCACTTCGGGTTTTCAGCCTAGCGAGCTTTGATTGATGCCTATTTATTTTTGCCTAAACCGCCTTCTCAGGTTTTCGGTCTAGCAGGCTTGCTCTAATTTTTGCTTGGAACCGCCCACCCTTGTGGTTTTCGGCCCAACGAGCTTCTCTCAGGGATAGTATCGTTTGAGTTGATCCAGGTTAACCAGAGAGCTGAATCCGTTGCCGTCGAGATCGATGAGCTGAGCCGCTCCCCCAGAAAGGATGGTCTTAATGATGTAAGGTCCGGAACGCTTGGGTCGAAACTTGCCACGGGGGTCAAAAACTGGTGCCCGAATCTCTTTTGTGACCATGTCTCCTTCGACCAAGTCTCTAGACTTCACTTTTTTGTTGAATGCCCGGGCAATTCTCCGCTGATACCCCTGAACATGATACAAAGCCCGGAGCCTCCTCTCATCAAAAAGCATGAGTTCAACAAATCTCCCACTGAGCCATTCAGATTCCGAGAGTTCCGATTCCACCATGATTCTCAAAGATGGCACCTCAAGCTCTATAGGGAGAACTGCTTCCATCCCGTAGACCAAGGAATAGGGGGTTGCCCCCGTTGATGTTCGAATCGACGTTCGATAACCCCAAAGAGCTAAAGGCAGTTGCTCGTGCCAGTCCCTGGCGGACTCTGCAGACTTCTTGATGATTGTCTCGACATTTTTGTTGGCCGCTTCAACTGCTCCATTTGTTTGGGGACGATAGACCGTTGAGTGATGGATTTGGATCTTGAATTCTTCGAAGAGTTCCAGGACCCTGCCTTTGAAATGACTCCCATTGTCCGATACGAACGCTTGCGGAACCCCATATCGGTAGATGATGTTTTTCCTGATGAAGTGAGCAACTTGAACCGCCGTTAGGTTTTATAAGATTCGGCCTCCACCCATTTGGTAAAATATCTATCGCCACGAGGATAAATCTATGACCATTTGATGCAGACGGTCTAACCATGCCGATGACGTCGATGCCCCATACAGAGAAAGGCCAAGGCGAAGCCATGCCAAATAGGTTGGAGGGTGGAACATGCATTAGATTAGCATGAATTTGGCATTTGTGACATCGCCGCACATAATCCACACACTGAGATTCCATAGTAGACCAGAAATAGCCTTGGCGCAAGATTTTCCGAGCCAGCATGACGCCGCTCATGTGAGGGCCACAGACCCCCTCGTGGATTCTTCCATGATTCTGACGGCCTCGGTCCCGTTGACACAGAGCTTGTGCATTCCGCAATGAGACCTCTTGTATAACTTCCCCCCACAAATGATGTACTGGGCGGCTATCCTCCGCAATGCAGTCTGATCCTTTTTAGAGGCCTCAGCCGGATACGTGCCATTCTCGACAAAGTTCCATATGTCATGGTACCAGGTAGGCCATCATCAACATCATCGATGGCGTTGACGTATTGATAAGCGGGGCAATCCCGTTGTTCAATCAAAACTGGGCGCAGTTTGACTCCCAACGGCAATTCGACCATGGATGCTAAGGTCGCGAGTGCATCGGCGAACCGGTTCTTCAAACGGGTGATGTGGGTGAAAGTCACTTTGTTAAAAAAGGAATTAGCCCCTCCAAATCCTGATGATACGGTTTCAACCCCTCTTCACGCACCTTCCAGTCCCCATTGGCTTGAGATACAACGAGATTGGAGTCTCCGATAACTTCGAGCCGTTCAACGCCAAGCGTGAGGGCAGCCTCCATGCCCACAATACAGGCCTCATATTCAGCTTGGTTGTTTGTAACATCGAAGTTTAGTTTGAATGCAAGCGGAATATGAGAACCATCGGGGGCGACTAACAAAACCCCGATCCCAAATCCTTTCTGATTGGCCGCCCCATCGAAGTAAAGAGTCCAAACATCTTCGACAACTGTTAGCACTTCCTCATCTGGGAACACAAAATCTGCATCTTCCGGTCCGTCCACAGGGTGATCAGCCAAAAACTCAGCAATGGCTCGCCCCTTTACCGACTTTCTCGTGACGTATTCGAGATCGAATTCTGCCAAGAGGAGCAACCAACGTGCTAACTTACCAGTGAGGGCTGGTTTCTCAAACAGATACTTGAGTGGATCCATTCGAGAAATCAACTTCACTGGGTAAGCCAGCATGTAGTGTCTCAACTTCTTAGAGGCCCATACCAAAGCCCAGCACGTTTTTTCCAAGGCGGTGTAGCGCTCTTCAGACCCAACCATTTTCTTACTTAAGTAGTAAACGGCCTTCTCAACTCCCTGGTCCCCCTCTTGAGCTAGCAAGCATCCCATGGATGTAGAACTCACAGACAAGTATAGAATCAAGGGCTTTCCAGGCACTGGTGGCATCAAGACAGGCGGGTTTTGGAGATAACTCTGAATGGACATGAAGGCCGCCTGACATCTGTCCGACCATACGAACGGGGTGTCCTTCTTGAGTAGACGAAACATCGGCTCGCAAGTTAAGGTTAACTTGGCGATGAATCTGCTGATGAACTGAACCTTCCCCAAAAAGCTTCGCACTCCCTTTTCAGTTCGGTGGCTTCATTTCAAGCACCGCTTTGATCTTTGATGGATCGACCTCAATCCCACGCGAAGTAATCATGAAACCGAGCATCTTGCCTGCCGTGACCCCAAAGGTGCATTTCTGTGGATTGAGACGCATGCGGAACTTTCGGAGCCTCTCGAAAAACTTCCTCAATACAGGAACATGCCCTTCCCGAGTTTTTGACTTAGCAATCATGTCGTCTACGTAGACCTCAACCTCTTTGTGCATCATGTCGTGCAGAATGGTCGTAGCGGCTCTCTGGTAGGTAGGACCAGCATTTTTCAAACCAAACGGCATGACCAAGTAACAATAAGTCCCCCATTCAGTGATGAAAGTCGTCTTCTCACGGTCTTCTGGTGCCATAAGAATCTGGTTATATCCGGAGAAACCATCCATGAATGAAAGCAGGGCATGGCCCGCCGTATTGTCCACCAGTACATCGATATGTGGCAGGGGAAAATCGTCCTTGGGGCTTGCCTTGTTCAAATCCCTAAAGTCCACGCACACTCGAATTTGTCCATTCTTTTTAGGAACTGGAACAATGTTGGCAACCCATGTGGGGTATTGAGAAACCATGAGAAAACCGGCGTCGATCTGCTTAGTGACCTCTTCCTTGATCCTCTGTACCCAATCCGGCCTCATTCGCCTCAATTTCTGCTTCACGGGCTTGGCATTTGGTAGTAAGGGGATTCGATGCTCAACTATTTCTGGGTCGATGCCGGGCATGTCTTGATGGGACCACGCAAAAATGTCACTGAATTCCGAGAGCAGTTCTTTGAAATCATGATGTTCCTCTGGGGATAAAGTGGAGCCCACCTGAACCATTCGGGGATCATTCTCGTCTTTCAAGTTTATTAAGACTATTTCTTCTTTTAACGGCTGAGCATGCCTTTCATCTTCCCTTTCGATGAGGGCACGGATTTCCTTGGGAATGTCCCCATCGAAATCTATCCCTTCATCGTCGGGGTCGACACAGTTTATATAAAGATCATTCAAGTAGTCAGAAGAGGATTCCTTCATTTCATAAGACCCTGCAGGGTCGCCAAGTACAAGGGAATCAAACTCAAAGTAAAAGCCATGACGTGGAGGGCCGAGAGGCACAAGCTCCGACTCAGAGCTAGACTTAGACTCAGACGACTCAACAGACTCAGTGTCAGACTCTGATACATCATCAATGCAAGTAAGGCGTGGTTTGAAAATGCAATTTTTAAGGCTACCCTTTGCTTCTGTGATGAGGGAGAGGGGATCCTTGAGGTCGTCGAAACTGAGCATGAACACCTCGGCTTCTTCAGCTTCCTTGGCCAAACCCACTTGGGAGAACTCATAAAACAGCTGCTCCAAGCTCCCTTGATCAAAAGACATCAGCCAATCAGACTTTAGCTTGGGCTGGCTAAGCTTCCTCTTGAATTCTGCCCTTGCCGGTTCTTCATCACTAGAGGACCAAGTGTCATCAGCAAAAACTTCAAACCCAGGCAGCAACTCCCCAGTGACTGAATCGATGAAAGGCTCAGGTTGCCCGGTGTAGATGTCATTCCCCACTTCGCGCACAAAGTAGCTGTCGGGCTCACCATAGAGAGATCGAGGTTTTCCCGTGCATTTCCTTCTTTTGGCATCCTTGGTAGAGGAGGAGTACCCCAAACCAAAGCGGCCCTCGCAGGAAGGAAAGGCAGGGAACTCCGGGATCCCTTGTTGGTGAATCCCAAGACCAAGACCAGGTAGATAGGACATCCTCCTCATGATATCTAAAGCAACAGAGCTTATGATGAAGTCCCCATCCACGTTGATAGCCAAAACCGAACCAGAAGTGTCGAAAGAGAAACCCCCGAGATCAACATCTTCATCGCCATGCGCAATCCCCAAAACAGGTGTGCCATCTTCCTTAAGCGGGCGAATGCCCGAGTCCCCGCAGATTGTCAGAGTTCCGGTAGGGAGTCCCAACATAACCTTTTGGTGAAGAGTAGACGGTACAGCCATGATGTCAGATCGGTGGAGCCATGGCCTTCCTAGCAGGAGATTAAAGGTGGCCGGGATATCAACCACATGGAACTCGACGTCCATCTCAAAACCTCAGCGTCAAGCTTGAGCAGAAGCGTGCCTTCGACCACGCGACGAGTGCTGTCGTATGCCTTAACAGCCAGATTGGAAGGTGCAAAGTCTTTCTTGGCTAGTCCCAAGCGATAAGCCACTCTCAACGGGCAAACATTGATTGCCGATCCGTTGTCGATCAGAACAGTTGGAATCCAGAGTCCTTTACACTTAACAGTGATGTGCAAGGGGCGATTGTGATCAACCCCTTCGATCGGTAGATCCTTGTCGGTGAAGACCACGGTGTGCTTAGAAGTAGGCGGGAGAATTATGGATATCATTGCTTCAGGCGTGACATCTGGTTGGATCTCAAGGCGAGAGAGAGTATGGCAGAACTTCTGACGATGCTCGCGAGAGGAACAGATTAGTCCCCAGAGTGATATAGCGGCAGGGATTCGCTCCAGCTGCCTCTGAATCATGTCCTCATTCGAGGAGCTAGGAGGTACCTCAAACGGTGCAGACCTTGAGAATGCAGAAGGCTCATTCCTTTGGTTAGAAGAATTGGACGAGCTCCCGGCCTGCAGATTGGTAGGCTAAAAAATTCGTCCACTCCTCGTAACATTGAGAACGTTCTCTAGAGAGGGTATCACTTGAAAGGCTTGACTGTCATCCCAAAGATCAGCAGGTACTTCCCCCAATTTGTGTTTTCCTTTGTCAGAAGGCGGTGTGGCTATAGGTACTTCCATGCCCAAACCTAGGTCTTCAGTCAAATCGTTCCACAGCAGCGACTCCCAGAAGTCTGGATCCTTAACAGCTACAGCCTCCCCAATGGGCTCCGTGTTAGCAATGAATGGGACATCCCAGAGTCCCCCATCGGTAAGAGAGCGGTTGACAGTCCAAACCTCGAACCCAACTTGGAGATTAACCACATCATCAACGTCCCAGAGGTCCGCTGGCGGAACTAGGTCTGTAACCATAATGCTGCGATCTTCCTCGGTCGGATAAGGTGGTGCCGAGCGCGAGAGTTCCTAGCTAACGATGTAAAATGTAGGGTCGTACTCAGTGTTAGTTACAGAGTCAACCAGCCTGTCAAGAGTGGAAGGGAGAAAGCATTCCCCCAAGACACGAGTTTCCTCCTGAACAAGACCCTCCTCTATGAACTGAATCTCATGATTGGGCAGAGTGTAACCTTACAAAAGATTGAGGTCAAACTCTAATGGAAACTGCCACGCAGGCTCGGGATCCCAATAATACTCCTCCTCAGGCAGAGCGGGTTCAAGCTGTTGAAATAGCATGTTCAAGGAGAATCCATCCAAAGGGCCAAGCATGTCTGCCTCATAATTAGCCATCCAAGCGTCATACCAAGCATGGTTAAATGGGACATACTCGGGATTCTGGGGGAAGCCGTCTAATTCTAGCTCTGTCCATTCATTGATTATGGGGGCTGCATAGTATCATTATCGGCAATAGCCCACCCTACTGCTTGCATATCAATCCGCCGTTCCGGTAGAAGAGGGGCAGCAGACCAAAATCGGCTTATCAAATTCGGAGAGGAGTTCGGATCTGTGACATCAAAATACGGGCTGTCCAAGGAAGAAGCAGAGTTAAGCTGCACGGAAGGGATGGACTGGTGAAACAGGTCGCTGATGGAGGCGTTGAACACAAAAGCTCCATTTTGTAAGCGTGCGAGAGGCACATTGGGATTGGACGACTGTCCTTCTTCAAGATGGATGTGGAAGATTTCGGCTTCGGGCTGAGAAGGCATGGGCACGACTGGCTTGAGTTGGTCTGTTGAGGTTATATGGTCAGTGGGGTTGAATATGGTGGAGTTAGGATCGATATAAGTGTAGCTGAGGGATATTTGGTTGATGCGGGGAACAGCATTGTGCTTTGGCAGAGAGTTAGAAAGGATGTTTGGCTTTTGAGTTGGTGGAGGTGGAGCGTGGAGAGTCCCTTCATCTATGAGATCCTGGATCGCATGTCGGAGACGGAAACAGGAGTCCGTAAGATGTCTAGCCCCTTGGTGGTAGGCACAATAAAGATTGGCTTTGAAGTTGGGTGAAGGGTTCTTAGGCAGTGGGGTTGGGTCAAGGGGTTTTAGATGCCCTGACTGGATTAACTTCTCCATGACAGATGACAGTGGAGCCTCAAATGCAGAGAAACTGCGGGGCTGACTGCGGCCGGTTATTTTGAGGGGTTTGCACCTGGTTAATCTCAGCGGTGCGATTGGTTGCATTGGAAGAGGAGGCGTTAGTGCCGCTGGTTGCTGTATTGGAAGATCCCCCACTGCCAAACAACGCATTGGTGTTCCCTGAGTAGACCCGGACTTTGGTTTTGAAGGTTAGAGGACTCCCCTCTTGACAGTATCCCACTTTGTAAAGCATCCTCGATAGCCATCCCAGATTCGAAGAAAGTATCAAAGTTTGAGGAGGCCTGGACAAGAACCAAATGCCTAGCATAATCAGGCTGGAGATTGCGGGAGATGATTCGGAGCTGATCTCTCTCACTCGGGCGATCGGTCATCTGAGCAGCCTTCGTCCTCCATCTTTTGACAAAATCCGCGAAGGATTCCTTAGCTTCCATTTTCGTGGACTCAAGCTCTCGGGTTGTCATTTGAGCTGGGAGTTGTAACTGTACTGCGAAATAAACGCAGCACCGATGTCTTCCCACGTCCTCCTTTTAGCGATGTCAAGCGAAAAAACCAGTGGAAAGCGGGTCCCGAGAGAGTCTGAGGGAACAGCTGGGACATGGCCTCGGGTTCAACAGCCAAGAGTTTCATGGCGGCATGATAGCCATAGAGATGAGTCTTGGGGTCACCACTCCCATCAAACTTGGCGAGGTCAGGCATCTTGAACTTGTCGGGAAGTTTAGCATTGGGATACAAGCAGAGGCGATCTAGGTCAATTCCCCCGGCGCTGATCTTCTCGGACTTGGACACAGATTCCTCCAGCTTGACGATCTTTGCCATGAGAGCAGTCATGTTAGGGTCCGGAACGGGTCTGGCCACAGCGAGATTCAGATTTGCTACCTCTGGGTGAGCTTCTCTTGGTTGGGCTGAATTATGATCCGCCCGCATGGTTGGGGTCTTCAACAAAGATTGGCTCCGCATGGACATCCTCATCGACCTCGCCTTCCACTTCCGCAGCTGGCGGAAGATGAGTGTTGATAAGGTCGTTGAGCCTAGCGAGATTTGCATCAATCTGAGCACCCCTTTGTTGCATGGTGGCGATGCTGTTCTGGATGTTCATGAGTATGGTTTCAATACTTAGTGGCTGCGGCTGATCGGCCATGACGGAGGTTCCGGATGAACTTGATGAGAACGAAGAGGTAAGTGATGCTGGAGATTCAATTTCCTGGATAACCGACGATGATCCTGACTGTAAGCTGGCCAACAGGGAATACGGAGAGTCTTCCGTTGTGACTGACTGAGCTTGCAACCTGACTAGCCTTTGAACCGAATTTTGATGCAGACGTTCCCAAGTGGGTTTGGCTTTCTGCCTCGATACTTTCCGTGGTGGCGCAATGGTTTAGAATTCTGCTTTGCTTTGCTTTGCTGTAAGAAAAGGTTCGATAAGGGCCCTGCAGCAACCTTACTCTAAACACAAGACTAAAAGCGATAATGCAGCCATCGTCGTTAGTGTCACCCTTAGACGCTAAGACTACAGACGAGTCTGTCTCATGACGTTCGGACATTGCCAAAGTCCTCGGATTTCTTTTCGAGAGTGTATCCTTGTTTTGAATCGAATAACACTAAGAGATGTCAAAATAGTCTAAGCCTTTGATTTTTCCGTTCTTGAAGTTTCAATTTTGAACTTGGAATAACTCGGGATGGATGACGCGATACCTCAACCAGGGCGGCGTAGGCGACACGGTGCCATAGCATGAGCGGTGTACGTGCTGCGCACGATAACCAGGGTGGTATGAGCATCACGGCATTCTCTTCGTCGTTCCTTGTTTTCTGTTTGAAACTGCAATTGGGATATAGACAAGGACTTAGAAAGTTTTGATTTCCCAAAGTCTTGCTGATCCTAGGATTTTTGAAAATCTAATAACATGCACCGCAAAGATGCATGACTCTTCATCCGGCTTAGTAGTGTCCTATTAAGCATAAGACAGACTCGAAAGAGAGACAACCTAGAAGCCGCCCTAAACATGCCCCTATGCAGAACGGTATGTATGTACAGTGCATGCGATAGGGAAAGCAGTAACACTTAGACAGTATATGGGGTTAGATGCAAGTAATCTTACCCTGTAGGTACTTGTCCTAGTTTGAAGAGTTCTAATGCTTTGTATATGCGAAGGCCGGTTTTGGCTTGTAACGGGTTTCCCGGACTAAGGCCAAAGATATACCTCCCGTTGCCCGCGTAATCGCAGAGCAACGGTCGAACGGTAGAATGACCTATCATCGTCGAAGGTTGTTGGTCATTCGGGGTCCCCGAGCTCCGGTAAACCGTGCCGGATTGCCAAAACGATCCAACGGGGCTTATCCCACATCGATGCAAATGAGAATGCTAAAGATTGATTTAATGGAACAGAATCACAATTTCGCAAATGCCTTTTCAAATTTGGCTCACTTTATTTAGTCAATGTTTAGAAGAAACTACACGATAGAACGATCGGAAAAGTCCCAGATTGGATTGGCCGGACACGAGGTCCCGTTAAATCACCCTTCCGACCTTTGGCAGCGCGAAGCTCACTATTTTGACAAACTTTTGTGGGATCGTTCTTCAAGTGTATTGAAATCTAAACATAGACCAATATTGGTTCGATCCCCAGCAAAGTCGCCACTATGGGCAGCGTGCCCTTGGAATTTCTGGATTCCAAAACGCAAAGGGCCCAGATCGAGGGAGCGCGAGCGGGGAAGCAAGCGCTCGCAAAATACAGAGTCGCCACTCGGGTTTTGAAGGTCTGACACCCAAGGAACCGTATTTTGAAGCACTTGCCGCGCTGTTCGATTCGAAAAAGTTTAAGGAACCGGTCCGTCATAACCATATCTGGGTTCGGGAGCCAGGTTACGAGAGGGGAAGGGTTTTATGGCACCCCTCTCGCCCAATCCGGAGATCGGTCTCTACTTAGGCATTTATGAAAATGTTTGTTTGCGATTCTGTTTGATTAATCAATTTTAGCCAGTTAGGGCGGGGGAACAGTTAATCGGGGATTTAAAACTATAACAATTTGTAGGATGTGATAAAATATGGCATGGATTGATGAGATGACAAACAATAGATAGAATAAAGTTCAAAACATCGATCATACATCAACACAGTGCTGTATATGATTTTGGCACGAACAAACAGCCAGCTTGCATGCATGAGTTCATCTGCATACAAGCAAACCATCGCGCGACACAATCATACCATCGCGCGAGTGTTGATGCTCTACCAATGTTTTGAATTTTATCCCCTTCTGAGCTCTGGAGGGACCAATGCTCACCCAGGTGCAAACCAAGCAGTTTATAGGTACTTGAAAATAAACAATATTACAACAGATGGAAATATTGAGAAAACACGACCCTAAACAGTGGGGGTGTCTAAAAAGAGGCCAAGGCCAAGCTGCTCATGCAAGGGCAATCCCTGGTAAAACACAAAACCATCGCGCGGCACTATGCTACAGGCGCGCGATTGTTCAGACTGGACTTCCAGGAATTGCTTTGCACGCTTAGGGCTCTGAGACATATTCAAGAGCATCCCAAGAGCATTCCAAATGAAGAGGAGTTATAAACTAAGCTAAACAACGATTTTTAACATGCAAAACAATAAACTATTACCTTTTAAAAGACTTAAAAGTGACTATGAACATAACAATAAACTTAAAAACCAGTATCCATTCCCCACGTGGTCCAATCTCACACAGACCAAACTGTCGCGCGAGTACATGGGACCATCGCGCGAGGGTCCTCCTGGCTACGGCCCTTGAAACCTTGCTAGCTTTAGGACCAGAACTGGTATTGATTACCAGCCTTGGCCCTGCCAGCACCCCTCAGGGGTTCGAACAGTGAACAGAAAGGTATTATACCTTTGCTTGAGTGTCTTGGAGGTGGCTTGAATGAGGTGGTGAGGCTTGGAAGGTGATTGTGTGGGAGTGGGTGTGGTATGGAATGTTTGTGCTTGAGCTTTGCCTTATTCTTTCTTGGATAGAATTTTGTAACCCTTTGCAATGAAGCATGGGGGGGTTTATAGGAGAATGGGTTGGTTGGTGGCTAGCCAAGGCCATGTAACCAGCCAACAAGGCTGGCCACAATTGCTTGGTGGAGAAGTGGGGTGGCAAAGGTGATGGGAGAATGGGGGGTGAGGTGGTGCAAGGGGAGCCCCCCCAGAACGCTGTTCAGCCGACGAAAATGGGGTCACATAGGCCTGTAGCCCCCTGACCACCACGCAATCCGGGTGAAAACGACAGGTGTTGACCATCGCGCGAGAAAGTGAGACCATCGCGCGAGGGTCAAAGCAACCCCGTGAGGGTCAACAGTCTAAGCTTTGACTTTGACCACCACCTGGCAAATGGACCATCACGCGAGGATCCCAGTGTGTCGCGCGACTATCAATCCCGAGGTCCAGGTTCTGATTCAAGGGTTTTAGGGCTAAAGATGGGTTCCGCGTACACCAAACTCAAGCCATCCCAAGTTCTCTCGACTGTTTTCGACCTGACTCATCATCGGGGAAACAAGAAACCGAAGAACAAAGTAAAACGATCGGGAAGTCAGATTGGGGTGTCTACACCATTCTTCTCATACCAAGGTTTCAAACGCTAACCCTTCCGTTTGTTAACTCCGGCTTTCTTCTTCAAACCATTGACTCCTCGAAACCTAGGATCATTCACCTCTAACTGGTCAATTCCCTCATCAATAGAGTCTCCCACCTCAAGCAACATTTTATCCACTTTGGCACACATGTCCTCCACTCTGATGGCTACGAACTCATAAGTAGCTTTCAATTCACACGATCGAGCACACAATTTTACCATTTTGGGACAAAGATTCCTATAACGCGCTGTTTTTGCCAATTTAGGATCATCCTCCTCCATGCTAACTTTGCTATCCTTAGATGCACAAGTTTTTGCGTCTAATCTCCATCGACGTAATATATAACTTTCAGGAATTTCCATAACACTCATTCTATCAAGACCTTTAATTGCATGACCACAAAGAATTCCAAAGTTTTCAAATTTTCGACAAGTACAATGAATCTCCCGACAAATATTATCCCCAAACTCATCCAATTTAACACTACCCGACACAAGAAACTCAATATTTCCCCCACACTGGCTCTCCAAAGACTTTTTTCCGTCCAAGCCGATCACACACTTGAATTCTCCTTCAAACTCATGGTGTTGTTTCACTTTACAAGAAAGGAACAAGTCAATCTCATCGTGGAACAAGTCAAATAGAGGAGGAGTATAAAATTGTGAAACTTGAATTAACATGGGGGATTTTTTCAACTTTTGTTTTGGTAGCTTTTCCCTAGAATCAAATATAGAATCAATTTCGTTATCCCGCTTCTCCATAACAAGTCTATCGAAATGTATAAAAAATTGAACAATGTCATGATCAAACTTCACAAATTTCTTTATCTTTGCATTTAGGCTCTCACTAAGTTGGGTGCTTCGCATTCCCGTTGTGAACGACCACTTCATGTATACATGTGCCCACTTCTTTCTAATATCCCAAGTTTTCTTCATCCACATGTTATCTTGCAAGTTGTATTTTTTTATCAAAGTTTCCCAACCTTCTTCTAACTCTCGTTCATCCTTGTACCCAAAAATGCAAGTATTGAGCTCTTTCCCAAAGTCTGAATCAGCCTTGAACAAATGGCCTAAATGCTTCAAAGCATTTTGATTGAGGTGAAAAGTGCACAATCCATGAGTAACGTCGGGCATGACAATTGAAATTGCCTTGGCCATTGCGGCATCTTGGTCTGTGAATATGGACACGGGCTTTTTTCCCCCCATTGCACGCAAGAAGGACTTAAATAACCATTCAAAAGATTCCAAAGTTTCATCATACAAAAGAGCCACACCAAAAATTGCCGTCATTCTAAAATGGTTAAAGCCGGTGAATATAACAAGTGGCCGACACTCTTTATTTGTTTGGAATGTTGTGTCAAAAGACACAGCATCTCCGAAAAGTCCATAATCTGTGATCATCTCATGGTTAGCCCAAAAAATATTACTAATCTTTTCCTCAATATCCAATTGAACGTCATAGAAAAAGTAAGGATTTTCAGCCACTCGAGTTTGAAAGTATCCTAACAAAGCCCCAGCTTCACCATATTGTAAGCTCCTCTGTCTTCATGCACGCAAGTAACTTTTATGGTTGTCTAGTGTGAAGCCTACGTTTTCCCTCCCCCCAGATTGGGCACTAATAAGATCATGTGATGCCTTAACCGATAAACCGCTGTCAACGGCTAACTCGATATTTAGAGCTTGTGCCTCACGTATCCTTCTTTGGGAGCGCAACAAAAAAGAAGTTCTAGGATCATGGAAAACGTGATTGTGATTTCTTCAAACTTTGTCACAGACAATTTTGATTTCTGTCGATTAAACGCTATGTACATGAACGCAATGCATTTAGTTCTTGTCTCCCTTCAAGGTTGTTCTACCACTAGGGACCGATTATCCATCTCTCTCTCACCTTCCTTACTACAAACAAACTTCCGATTAATCATTATACCATCTTTTTTGCTGTTTGTGCAATAACATCTTCTAATGCCAAAACCCATAATTCTTGCATGATCATTGTAAAACTCATATGCATCCTCCTCCGATTCAAATTCCATTCCAAGAGAAAGAGAGTAATCTTTGGACAACTCTTTCATAGTCTCCTCAGGTCCAGTACCACCTTCCATTCTAACATAGAGTCGTAAACATTAAGGTTAAAAATCATATTCTATAAGTAATTGTGCAGTACTAATAATCTACAAGTATGGTTAGACCTTACAAACTAAAAATCTTTATTTTTTTGCTTCAAAAAGGATATGGGACCACAAGCATCATTAATCAAGGGAGTGCATTCAAACAAAAGGCCAAAAAACCCAGTCCCAATGCTCTTACCAATGGAGTAGTATAAGAATAAATCATAACTAAGTATAAAATAATACCCTCTTGTTTGGCCACTCTTACAGGAAATCACCAAATTCTTTATCATTCGTCTCTATATTTTATTTTGACTTTCAATAGAAAATGATTTTCTAGATCCAATATCTTTTCTAGAATTTCAACCCAAAAGACAAAGTTCATTCCGAGAACCGAAAGGATACACTATATCAATATACAAAATGGTAAGATCGGGGCTAGCTTGTCCGTGTTTTCTGTTCCATTGACGAACTGGGAAGACCTTCCGAGACCCGAAGATTTTGAACAACTCAACAGGTTCATATTTTGTGCGAGGAAAAGTTATACTAATGACCACCAAAATTGAAAGAAAGCAGATAGAATCTTACCGATTCGGAGAGGTAGGAGGTGCACGATCAACGGTTGTGGGCGGCGTCGATGGTGCGCCATCAACGATTGTGGGCGGCAACAGAGGTGACGAAGTGGTGTCTTTTGGCAACGGCAATGGAGGAACGGCGAGGGTCGAGTTGCATGGCTGTTCTGGGCTATAGTCGTCCATAGTTGTCGTTTCCATGGTTGTCGTTTCAAACTCAGCCCTAAAAGAATCGTAAATATTTGGGGGAGTTTTGGGCGGCATATTTGAGGGAATTAGGGATCTCAAAACGGCGTAGTTTTGTATTATTACTGGATTGGCCAAAATCCCCCAAAACAACGTCGTTTTGGGGGGCTGCAACTTGCAGTGCTTTCAGCTCACTGCAGGGACTCGGAATCCATGAATTTGAGCCATACGGTGGCCATGAATTAGAGCCATACAATGGCACATGGAGGCTTGAATATTCACTTTTGTTCAAAATAAGTGCTTATAAATTATTCCATTAATGTAACAGCCTGTGAATGTTAATTTCGCCTTTAATGTAGAAATTTTTCTAACAGAAAGTGTGTTACCACAAATAGATGGAAAAGGCTATCTTAAAGGCCTTGCATGCACACGGAAGGCTTGAACAATTTATTTGTTCAAAACAAGCCATTTGATTGTTCGAAAATTGGATGAATTTATGTGTTTGGCCTTCAACAGAGAACATATCCATGGTTAAGTTCTGTTGGCCTTCAAATTATGGCCTTAGTCAAATGTGGAATAAAAACATTAGCACTCTTAATGGAAGGCCAAAACGGTGTTGGTTCAGATTATCCCTCATTTGAATGAGCAAAGGCCAAAAATGCTTAGTGGCCATTTCTGATCATTCTTTGAAAGGGATAAGTTATTGTTGTAGCCAAATTTCTTTGTGGCTAAATTATAGGATGAGAAATAACCCCCTTTTGATGATGAATTTGGGAGGCAAAAATTCATCTTTGGAAGAGCCAATTATATAACTTAAGTGGCTTACAAGTTTGAAATCTGACATATACCATTCGGTATGAAAGCCTTGTATGGAAGGCTTGAAGATTATTAATTTGTTCGACATATGCCATTCGGTGAAAGATTTGACTGTAAATTTGATGAATAGATTATGGGTGGCCAATGGTCATCAGTCGATCGATTGAAGAGGCTGTTGTTCAAGGTTGCTAATGTTCACAACGATGCCCATTATGCTTAGTAAAAGAAAAATGATGCCTTTACATAATAGGAATCACATGGGGGGCACATCTGGCCTTTGATTTGTTAAGTGGACACACTAATAAAGGACACATGGTAGGCTATGGGAGAGCATGAGTCCATGATCTTGAAGAAACTGCTAAAAACTGCCGTGCATGGGCAATGGGTGACACTTGGCCCATCTCAGAATTGGCAGTTGATTTCCTTGGTTCGGCATGTGTGGAAGATCGTTAACTGTCCAGTATTATTTGGTTTTGCCAAATGAACTTGGGGGGCAAAATTCATTAAGGAACTTGAAAATTTGAAATTCAAGCAAGTCGAATCATGAAAAGAGTAATTCGACTAGAGTTTTTAATTTAGACCATGAATGGTCGAAATAGAAAATGATCCCTACACTCCATCTATAAGGGTTAAGGATAGTGAAAACTTGCCCATGGAGTATGAGTTCAAGCCAATTGTGGCTGTGAATTGTTGATCGACGGTAACCATGTGTTAAGAGGGATATGGATTCTCCGAAGCCATTTATATTGGCTTTAGTCGAAAAACACCAAGTATTTTATGCCACTTATCCAACCACTGATCTTTGGCTAGCAGAAGACTTTTTGTCAAGGACTAATAGAAATGGTTAATTATGGCAAACAGGTGGTTTTGCAAGGGGTAATAGATCGACCATCCATTAATTGCAGTCGATTGGTGAAATTTACAATCGATCATGGCTTATACTGGCTTATAGTTGAAGGAAACAAATCGACAAGGATTTTTCAACAGAGGCAATACTATCCCATAATTCAACAGAGGGAATATTGCATCCAATAAGCCAGCAGTGGTTTTTAAGCCTTGAAGGCTTTATTGTACCGGTCGAAAAATGAAAAGATTGGTGTAAAATTTATCAAAAACTCTTCGAAAGTTGAGGGGCATAAATGTTTTCACTGTAAAAGGTTATTACTTGCTTTTGGCCCTTACTCTTGTTTCAACTTTGTTTTCCGAAATCTCGGATGAATTCGATAGAGGGAATGTTTGTCGTTTGCTACAAGCGTGTTTTGGCCTTTTCTTTATTGAAAGAATCTCAACTCCCATAATTTGATCAAGGGGAATGTTTGTCGTTTGCTACGCGCGTGTTTTGGCCTTTTCTTTATCAAATGTTGGGGGAGAAATTAAGTAAACAAATGCTTGTGCTTGATTAAGGCTCATGGCATATAGATGGCATAAATCCTTTTATCTATATGCCATTCTTAGAGTTTTGATCTATAGGCCTTTATTCGATAGGCCACGTATGTCCAACATGATCCGTTTCTGGTATCAATTGATTGCCCAATTGAGTTGGGGGCATAAATCTTTACACCGTAAAAGGTTATTACCTGTCGATATCGACAGAAGGGTGATTTAAAACTAGTTAAATTATTCACTTGGGTTATGTTAGCCCTTCACCTAAATGAATAAGGGGGGCATTGTTTACACCATATTTCACCGCCTGTCGATGATCGACCGAAAGGTGACAATTATGAGAATGCTTCATATTTTATTATTATTAAGTATTCATATTAATATTAGAACTAATATTAGTATTCCTTTTATTATTTTTATTTGCATGCAGGACACTTGGCTTGCTCCTACACATGTAGAAGTTAAAAGGACACTTGTCATACTCCTACACATTTGAAGGGAAGTATGAAGTTATTTTGACAAGTGGAAGCAAAAGATTGAATGAAGACTAGTGGAGAAGTTAGGAAGTTATTTTCTACATTTGTTATTTTCTATAAATAGTCTTTTAAAACTTCATTGTAATTCCTCTCCAACAAATCAAAGTCTATCTTTATTTGTCTTAATTTTTGGCACTACTCATGGTGATGGATCAATCGTTGAAGATTAATGGAAGTCTCTTCCATTTGTCTTCAATTTCGTTATTAATCTCACATTTGACTCGACTACCATTTCTCTTCCGGTGAAGTCCTGAAATACGGCGTGGAACCACGGATCCGTCTTGTAGAGACATAGCCGCATTCACCCTTATTTTTGTTGTTGGCATTGTTTCCCGAAATCTCTGTCGATTTCGATCGAGGGAAAAATTGGTAAACAGTAGTCAAACTTAACGTAGTAAAATTTCCATTGAAAGCACAAAGATTAAATGATATATATGAGTAAAAATTATGGTATACTATGAGTTTTTCAACTAAATAATGATCTATCCCTAGTGAGAGAGATGCGTAATAATTGTGGGATACTATGAGTTTTTCATGTCATAGGTCTTATATAATTGTATGAAATCTTGTTTGCAAAGTAATTAGAACACCAGCCTAAATGATGTTTATTTAATTTTGGAATTTTTTAACATAGAAACTCAAGTAATTAGAAAAATAGATATTCTGTTGGTTTTGATTTTGGAAAAAAAAAAATTCTACAATGAGTTCTATAGTAACATGCATGACTTGTATTTCTGTAATTCATTGATTTTTTAAGATCTTCGCACCGGTTCAATTGGATTAAAAATTGGAGCACTTAATTTTTTAATCATATTTTTCCGTTAGTTTCATTAACGGTGTTAACGATTTTACCAATTTGAAACGTAAAATAAACTACAGGGTTTATTTGGTAGCAATTGATACTAGAGGGACGAAATTGAGACAACTGTAAAACTAGAGGGACGACTACAAAAATTTGCCCTTTCCTTTTTTTAATCAAAAGAGTTTGGGGATTTGAATAGGCATTTGCCTTTAACTGTTGAGGGCTGTAAATGAACCGAATTGAGTTGAATCTTAAGTTCAGCTCGGGTTTATTAAGGTACTAGTCTGGCTCGAGTGTGGCTCGGGTTTGATTCGAGCCTAAACAACTTAGCTCAAGTTTGGCTTGTTAAAATTTTTCAAAGCTCGAGCTCCACTTGGTTCGGCTCGTTAAACTCAAACAACCCAAGCGAAGCTGAGGCTTGAATGGAGCTCATCAAGGCTCAGGCTTGGTTTGGCCAGACTCATTAAACTCAACCAAACCCAAACTCTCTCATTGGTCGTATAGAATTTGTGAAAAAAATAAGTATTAAATTATATATATAACATTGAAATTTTTTATATTTGTATATAGATCCCTAAAGAATTATTAATTATATTTAACTACACGTTCATGAGCCTAACCGAGCCGAATACTATAAGGTTCAGGCTCGGCTCATTTATCCAACAAGCCTAACACTAAGATTCACGCTTGGTTCAATTTGTTCTGCTGAAAACGAAATTGAGAATATAAACAAAACAACAAGTGAAAATCAAGAATACAAAATTTACATGGTTCCCCAAACTGGGTACGTCCACGGGAGAAGAGCAAGAGGATCCACTATAAACGGGGAGATAACATACAGAGCCGGCTATACTCGTAACTCTCGCTGAAACATCCAATTGCAGATACCTAGGGACAAATCTCCGGCAGAACCCGATAGGGATACTAAAACTCTAGGTGGAACCCAATAGAGCATAAACCAAAACTCTAATATCTAATCTTCAACATGAGAGACCCCCTGGGGGCCTCTCCAAAGGAATTCACTCAAGAAGTCCAAAACCTAATGAAGAGAATAAGGCTATATTTATAACCACAGAGTCCTTCCTAAAACCAATACTTGCACAAACAAAATTCCTTGCATCTAAAGTCTAAACCAACAAGGAAACAAATCTTTTAGGAAGTCAAATATCTTTTCGACCATCCCAAATTCAAGGCATATCTCCAACAAATCTCCGCCTTGACTTGAATTCCCTCGAACTCAACACTATAGGCAATCATCTCCTTCAATCGCTCATCTCCCCAAAAGCCCCCCACGGGGCAATCACCAACGTCACAAACGAGCAAGACTCAAGCACACTTGATTGACCTTGTAAACGCGACTCAGGAAACCCAGCCGCACATACCCCCAAATTGAGCATCTATCTTCCAACGAGGCACCTCCCACCCAATGCGTCCCTCCCGAATACACAAGAAGATCTGCTTAAACTCCCCACGGAGTTAATTACCAACTCCACCACAAAGTTACTCACAGAACAAGTATACCGGAAAATGTAGTCTCCTCCTCAAACTCTCGACAAAATTTTATACTTCTCCTCCAACAAAAACCCTTGAATAATTCTTGTTGAACAAACTTTTTAATTTCGTAACAAGTCGCCATTAAAACGATCACCAATTGCATAGTACACAGCAGAAAAAAAAAAGTCTCGGATTGAAAACCCGGAGCTTTGATACCAATTTGTTGTGCTGAAAATGAAATTGAGAACATAAACAAAACAACAAGCGAAAATCAAGAACACAAGATTTACGTGAGTTCCTAAACTGGGTACGTCCACGGGAGAAGAGCAAGAGGATCCACTATAAACGGGGAGATAACACACAGAGCCGGCTATACCCGTAACTCTCGTTGAAGCATCCAATTACAGAAATCTATGGACAAATCTCTGGCGGAACCCGATAGGGATACTAAAACCCTAGGTGGAACCCAATAGAGCATAAACCAAAACCCTAATATCTAATCTTCAACATGAGAGACCTCCTGGGGGCCTCTCCAAAAGGATTCACTCAAGAAGTCCAAAACCTAATGAAGAGAATAAGGCTATATTTATAACCACAGAGTCCTTCCTAAAACCAATACTTGTACAAACAAAATTCCTTGCACTCAAAGTCTAAACCAACAAGAAAACAAATTTTTTAGGAAATCAAATATCTTTTCGACCATCCCAAATTCAAGACATATCTCCAACACATTTAATAGACAAATCAAACTTGAACGAACCCTTACTGAGCCGAACCTCGAACAGTTCACAAATGGCCCAGTTTATTTAAAGCCCTAGGGCCCTGTTGGGTAGTGAAATTAATTGGTGGCCAGACAAAGTAAAAATTTGCACTTTTATAGCCATTTTGCTTAATAATAATGGAGTACTGAGAATGAATGACGGTGGTTTACGACTAATAGCTAGGCACGAGTCGATCCACAGGTTGCGGAGGAGACACGAACTCATGTCCTTCATCATCAAGTTTTTTTTTTTTTTTTTTAATTTTAAACTTCATTAGTTAAGCAAACAAACAACCAACAATCCAGAGGGCAGCCCCGTACAACCAAACAAAGCAGGAAAGCACCTGCTGAAAACAACTACTCCTACGTACATGGGTATGCCGGCCCAAGAAATTGAAACAAACAAACCAAGCCTATCTACGGACCAAAAATACTCTCCAATATTCAAAGCCAGGATCCTATTCTTATACAAGGAGATCCTATTCTTTACCCTTCTCCCAGAACAAATACATGCTCTCACTTCCTCCTCAATCTAATACGCCATGGGAGTAAGCTCCTGTAATCATTGTACCCTTTCATCTTGGAGAGGGACCCTCGGCCTCAAGTAGTTTTTTTTTTTTGGTAATGCAGTGTGTTCTGGATTAGCTTGCGTGCACCTCGGACTTTCAATACAGCCGTTTCACACGCTTATGCGTGGGGTGAGGTGGCTCTCAGAGTTGCTAGCAAGAAGAATTGAACCCTGAGACCATACGAGGAAGCAAACCCGTAAGTCTCATACCAAGACCACTTAGCCAATGCCTTGGGGTGGTTAAGTGTTTGTTACATAGCTACACATTTTATTCTCTGCACTTGGGCAGGTTAGAGTATCTCCCACCCATCTTCTTCCATTCCTCCATTTGAGTGTATCAAAATAATAATAGACTTGAATGAAAAAGTAATTCTGGAGGATTAGCAACTCCAAATTTTTTAAAAGCTCACTCCAAACTTCATCACATCCCCAAAGAAAGTACTCCTTGTGTGTCTAAAGCATTTCATGTCTTCTGTATTTTTATTTTGTTTGGTAACAAATGTACTGCATTAAAAACTTAAACAGATAACATATATAGTTCTAGCTAGGTAATTTCTTACCGTTGCATTGACTAATAAAAGTTGCAGTTAGAAATGACAGGATAAACAAACAAGCTGTCTTGCTACAAATAGATTGGCTTCCCCAAAAAAAATGTGCTCCACTTCACTCCCGAATCTCTGAAAGACGTGACCAGCAATCAGGAATAATGTTGCTAAGATCATGATTCCCATATAGCTTGACACTCTCAGCGTTTACCCGGACTATAGTGCTAGACCCTTTAGGTTCGAATCCATTTGGTTCTCTGACCCCTCTCTTTTCGGTCTTGCTGATCAGTGTTGGAGAGGTAATAACCTTAAGTTTTCATGCCTTTGACCGCTTTGGTAATATCTTTTTTCTGAAAAGAAACGCGTGGCCGCTAGATTGCTAGGCACCCAAAAAGCCATTGAGAACAACCCGTGTTCTTTTCTTTCCGAGCTTGAGCAATCCTTCACTCGTGAGTACAATCACTTGCTCCGCCTTGAGGAAGATTTTTGGGCTCTTAAATCACGCTTCAATTGGGTAACTGAGGGTGACCGCAATACTAAGTTCTTCCACCCGACCACTGTCTCTCGCTGGCGGAGTAATAAGATTTATGATCTTAAGGATTATGAGGTGGTGTGGCACTACGGGGGAGACATGGTTAAGGGCTTGCTTACTGTCTATTTTGGTAAAGCTGTTCACCACTCAAGATTATAGTGTTTATCTCTACAGCTCTTGCACTTCGCCGTTTCCCAGGCCAGTTAGCTAGTGAGCTGCAAACTAACCTTTGCATTACTCCCTCTTGTACTGAAATCCTCTCTGCCCTTAAAACCTTGGAAAGCTCCCGGTCCAGACGGGTTCCATCCGGCCTTCTTTCAAAAATGTTGGTCATCCGTTGGTGACTCTGTTTCTAAACCTGATTACTCACATTTTTCATGTGGGTCATATTTCTAAGGGCCTTAACAAACCTCTGCTTTGCCTCAACCCTACGATTCATCGCCTCGAGATGTTGATCATCTCCGCCCGATCAGTCTTTGTTCCACTGTTTAGAAATTGGTCACTAATATCTTGCTTCTCCATTTACGCACTTATTTGGATGACCTCATCAGGCCTTTGCAAGCCAGTTTCATCCCGGGTTGAAGGGGTGTGGATACGTCATCTCAAACTCTGAAACACAAGCAGTCGAGCCAGAACTAATGACTTTGAAGAAAAACAGGTTATGGGTTGAGAACGGGAATTGAACTCTAAGGATATGTTGTCTCCTCACCCATTGTTACATAAAACTAAAGAGAGTTATCGCAGAAAAGAACGTACAACATACAACCCAAATACCCAATCTCACATTATTCAGCCAATTAAACAGCCCCTAGAGTTTTGTTTCTCGTCAGGGCGTAAGAGTTTAGACCTTTGTTTCTGCATTTCCATTTCCAGTAGTAAAATGAAACACTATCCAGAATGAAACCATGCTCTCAAGTATCAAGAAGTGGAAACTTAAAACCCCTACATTCCATGTCCCAAATGTTCTATACATTTCTAAACGAGAACCGACACCGAACAAGTTCGGGTTACTACCTCCAGCACACTACACTACCCGAGGAGGAAACCGGAAACAAAGAAGAAATAGACATTGGATTAGTACATTCAGGCACCCTTTTCAGGAAACAACAAACAATCTCTCCCACTTCAAATGAGGTCTGTCATAAATCTCAGGAGAAGCAGCAAGAATGAGTCCAGGATCGTGTTAGTCATGGCAAGCCGAAACAGGGTTTGCTCTCAACACGTCCACGCGCCAAAATAGCCGTGGTTCACTGTAAACCACAAGGCTGGCCCGTCGCAGGAAAGCCGAAACAGGGTTTGCTCTCAACACGTCCACACGCCAAAATAGCAGTGGTTCACTGTAAACCACAAGGCTGGCCTGTCGCAGGAATGGAGGTTCCTTGGTGGAAAGACTGGTGGACCATCATATTGCCATTCTCAATACCGTTGCCAGATGCTACGGCGTTGTTCTTAATGGTCTGCTCTAGAAGGTGAACAAGAGACACGAAGATCTCCATCCTTGTGACATCCCTGTTAGCCTGTATACAGAAACAAATCTTAAGAATTTGTAAAAAGAGGATAATGGTATGCAAAACAAGGAGTAAATCTTCCAGGTTTAACATATACTTGAATAGTAGAACTAAACCCCCAAGTATTTTGGAATTAAATACTCTCTACAAAAACCACAATGGAACCATTCCGTAAAAAAAAACTACTCCCTCCGTCCCAATTTGTTTATCCAATTGTTGAAATACGTGTTTTTCAAAAATATACTTATATCTTACAATTTATAATGTTTTTTATGATTTTGAAAATTTTGTATAATAAAACTAATTAAGATCTATCAAACAAGATCCATATTGCATATTAAAAACATTACAAATTGAAAATTATAGCCAATTCTTTGAGAGGTCAAACACTCTCAAAAAGTCAAAAAGGGGACAAACAAACCGGGACGGAGGGAGTATATTTGTAGAGAATAACTGCTTCCCATGGGTCCATAAAAATGCAACGGCTATGTTCTGGTTGGAGGGTCTTGAGTCTTCAATATAGGTCTCACAAATCAGTGAACTGAAATGGAATAGTCAAAGGGCATGCAAGGACAGGTAGAAGGTGGGAATATAATCGCCTATTACACAGGTAAAATAATGAATATGTTCTTGCAACATTAAAGGGCCAGCTCTACCTCCTACTAGAGTGATCCATACTGAGCAACTCTAGCAAGGAGCATGACATTTGTCCTATCAGATGCATAAATGACACATAAAATTCAAAAAAGAAAGAACTTTATGTGATAGGTGCTACCTCAACTGCAAAGCGCGCCCAGATCTTGTCATTCCGAGTTTCCATCACCCCCTTGAGGATGGTTAATCCCAATCCTCTTATGATATCAGCTATTTCCAGAAATAGACCACGTTCTTCACATAGCATCTGACAGAAGAACATAGAAAGTGGGATACGAAAATAGATACAGAAAGGTCGAGCACAAGATGTAAGAGTTGTGCTTAGTCAGCAAATAAAGGCGCAAGGGTAAGGCTTCAATTTTGGAATAAAAAGGATGGTAGTCAATACCTCCACAAGCATTTGACGAGGTCGATTCAGATCCTCAACTATGATAGGACAGACCATAGATTGTGATCCAACTTCATATGCCCATGTCCTTCCTCCTTCAAGGTTATCTTTCATTAGTAGCCCACTATCCGTATTGATAATCTGCAATTTGACGTTACTAGTAAGACCATAATAAGAAATCGACGAATCATTCTTTTGTTCACTCACTTTCTTTAGTTGCAGTTCTGAAATATTGTATAGACAATTAATACAGTTAATAAGCTTGTACACTATTTCTATCACTGATTTAGACCCCCACACATTCCTCTTTCCATATCAACATTCCCATGTTCGACATTTCAATGTCTAATGCATGATGAAGATTTTCAAAAAGGTGAGAACCAATTCCAATATAGTCAAATCCAAAAGGAAATTGTAAATAATAGCACTGCAGTAAAAACAGGTACCCTCCGCACCTTGGACTCTCCAGCTTGTTTAAGCTTGTCAGCATGCTTTGTAACACTTTGCAAGAAAAGCATATGCTTAATTGTACGCTCCAGCAGCGCATCAATGCTACACTGTTAATCATAAGAGTTCAGATAAGTGCCTAATATCTCAAAATTTAATACTCAAGAAAAATTACGTGAAAAAACTTGAGGTGCTTAAGAGAAGAAATCACCTTGGCCCCATTAGGTACAATTTCCCTCAACTCTTTCATACGATCTTGAATCATCTGGCGATCTTTTGGCCTGGGTCTAGGGTTTTCTCCAGGTTTAAGCCTTTTGCGATTTGATTTGCTGACCTCATCAGGCCTCTTAGAATATGAACCGGAAGTGCTACTATTGTGTTTCATACTATGAGCCTGTTCAGCCCATGAACTCATTTGAGATCCACATACCGAACTGGTACGGGAGTAATTGCCTGTATCTTCCTTGCTGCACTCAGAGTTAAAAGAACATGACCCTACTGCAGCTAATTTTGCCAGAGACTTGGGAAGCCCAGATAAATTTCCTTGCATCTGATCAGGCACATTAATTCGTCCATAGGAGGGAGAAAGATTAGGAACAGAAGAGCTACTGATCTTTGTAAGTACGGTTTTGCAAGAATCATTGTCATCTGAGCTCTGCTTGACAGCGGTAGGGACCCTTCCTACAACAGCATCCAATAGATGGTCGGTACCAGTCGCACCAAAAATACCACTATATAATTCAGAATCTGCATCCTCAAGATTTGAGGATGCATAATTGTTCTTATTCAATGGTTTTGTGATTGAATCTGGCCCCCCATCAAGAAAGCTATTCCAGCTGTCATTGAATAGTTTGTTCTTGAAATCCACTCCCAGAATATCAAACAGGTCATCCCCTGACTGAGGTTTGTCCTCACTTTTAGCAGCTTTTGACTTTGAATTCTGATTTCCATAGTCATGCCTTTGGCTATCAAGGTCGGAGCAGGAAATGATCTCGCTTAAATTTGTATGTCTGTCCAGATGGACCGATGGGATGTCGAGGGATTGAAATACATCATTCGCCATATGTTCATTTCTCTGACCAACCTCGATTTGCGAACACTTGTCTTTTTTAGATTGGTCTCTGAAGTCAGAATTCCCCAAAAGCAAGTGATTGGCCGTGAAATGATCTGTCAGATCAGACGCCGATACCTCTGTGTTAGATGAACCGGCATTGAGCCCACTCACAGCTGGAAGAGAACACGAGTTTACCATTGATTTATAATTACTATTACTAGCTTGTCTATGCAACTGAACTTCACTAGAACCTAATCCTCCATTTGTTCTCAGTTGAGACATCGTAATGCCACCTGATGTGCTTAAACTGTTGTTAGCATGATCCTTCATAAAATCAGAAAAGATCTGCTCTTCCATTATTCCTAAATTGCTATAATGTGCAGACATTGGATTAACACGAAATTGTTCATTGCATCCAGACCTAAGGTTGTAGGGAGAAGATGCTGGATTCAGCCATAGCTCTGGGTTCAACTGGATCACTTCAGCTTCTGTTTGCTCAGAGTCAAATTGGCTACTGAAAGGAAAACTTGGTTTCATAACTGGAGTTACGTTTGGCTGGCAGACATTATTCGGTGGTTGGACACCATTTGATGCCATTTCAGGCCTTCGAAATGATGAAGCACCAATTACAGAATTAGAAGGGTGACCAACAAGCTCCAAAACCTGAGATGGAACACTATGCTGGTTGCAGCTGTCAGTAACAGAAGGAACAGAATCTTTCACCATGTGGTTCCCAGCTGGAGTAGTAAATACAGGCCTTCTGGGAAAGGCAGGTAACCCAATCCTCGGAGCTGGTTCTTTTGATGTGTAATAGTCGGATAATAGAGCACCAGATACACATCCTAGTTGAACGATTAAATTCTTCGCATCATTCAGAAATGCCATGTTCTCCATGATCTGAGAAAGCAAAGATGGCCAAAAATTTGAGTAATCTTGAAAACTTTTGTAACTTCTTTAGCATCTTATTTCACCATTGGTAGACGGAAATTATAACACGATAAAACAATGACTTCGCACAGAAAGGATAATTTCCCCATTGTTATGGAAAATCACAATGGCCATACACAAGTGATGAAAGGCCTACCGCCTATGTTTAGCAGAGCTAGTGAAAAAGTTAAATCAAACATCCTGATGCCACTAAAATGACAATGAAGCAGTCACCTCACAAGATATGCATGGAGGATATATAAACTTCATTTAAATGCAGCATTCGAGCAAAAGAATTTCTACCCAAAAACAAAAATACCGACAAAAAAAGAAAGAAATGACTTACATCCAAGGATGAACCAAGTTGAACAACACCATGACCAAGGACGGGAATTACTGCAACTGTCTGCAAACCAAGCACAAGTTCAGTAACAGACCAGCAGAAAAAGGCACATAAGATAACTTAAGGGTTAGAAGGGGTCATACCCTTATCCCAGCTGAAAATTGGTGGCACACTTCAGTTTGAACCTAAGAGAAGCCACAAAAACATGTCAGATTAATTTCCAGATACTGCTCTTTCTTGTTAACAAACAATCCTCTACACTTGCAAAATAGATTGCACCACCTTACATTACAAAAATAGTAATCCAAAGAGTTCTCCATTTCAGTCTTTATAATCATTTTGCTTTACCTCTCCACGTGTATAATCCAGCTAGACTCAGTAGATACAACAGGAAAAACTGAATAAGTTAATAAACCTAGAATTCTAAATGCTGAAGCAATTAAAGATAAGTCAGTCGAAGCGTTTCTGGTCATTTACTAACTTGAAGGTTAATAAACCTAGGATTCTTAGCTAGGACAAAAATGTACAATGCATAGACCCAATCATCGAGAGGGAATTGGAAGACATCTTCATTTACAGCTTTGAACATACATTTTAACTAGCCATTCTGTAATATACCTCTGATGGATGGGTTTCTCCAGCGTAGTTCTCTGAAAGAATCCATAAATGGTTACCAGTAAATGCAGCTCGCCCAACTAGCCTGTCAAAAGTATTGCAAATAACAATCAAAACTACGGCATCTTAGGTTCTGTCATCTGATACACAAACATGACATTAAAAAGTTATGAGATTAAAGCAAACAAAAAAGAATGAAATACAGTCATACCCCTGTCCTAGAACTTTAACTCGGTTATCCGACATCATTTTGTTTATGAGTGAAGAGACTTTGTCCTCTGCTCGAACGCCAACCTGAGATTTTTTAGCTGCAACCGTAACCCAGCGCCCTTCCCACTCTTCAAAAGCCAGTTCTGAGCCCTGAATCCCAGAATTGTGCGGAAGAATTGAAGATGACAAAGATTCATAATAGCATTCTTCCCAAATTAAAAGCCTGACAAGAGGAAATCGTTAAATCCAGTGAAACATGATATCAAATGCAAAAGCATCTGTCAAGAATCAATGCTAAACAGTGAAATTCAGTAATCAAAAGCAACGGATCTGCAATTCATAAAAATCTTTTCGGTAGGCCAGTAGGGTAAGAACATCAGTACAGCGGTTAGGGCTAAGCCTTGGCTTCATCTGCAGAGAATCATGTTTGGATATAACAAGAGAGAAACAATTCCTTGACCAGGGGGAAAATAAGGGCATACAATACCAAACAAGCAAAAAAAATTCAGAACCACTAATCTATGTACAGGGAAAGTAATTTAACAATAGGGAAGGGGTACAGCAAAAGAGTTCCTCAAACCACAACAAATCTGTTTTTTTCTCACTAGGATTCTCCAAGACAAAGCAGAACCATCCACACATTACACTCCAAAAACAGGAAATAAAGTCACCAGATTATACAAAGCATAAAGATACAGCAAAACCAAATAAAGCCATAACAAATCAAATCATATCTTAGAAACTTATCAAATCCCTGAAACTCCGACGCATATCCCTTGACAAGAACAATTACAGTAAAAATACCCATATCGTGTCCGATACCGCCCGTTTGGTAAAAGAGAAGTTACAAGGCAAATGATCCTTAACCACTTACCCGAGCCAAATCCAACACTGTTTCCTAGTTGAGTAAAGTTCACGGCTTGAAAAACTAGATAACGAAAGTAGAATTTTTAACTTAAAAGAATACAAATTGAAAGGCATCTACACTAGCTTTTCAACAGATTGTTTAGCTTTCTGAATTATTAGTATAATTCTTTTTGCCTATAAGCCAAAAGAAGATTACACGAGAGACCCAACAAAAAAAAATCATAAGAGCACTTTCTAAATCGCAACAAACACAACCTTAAGACCATAAGGCTCCGACTATTTACTTTTCTAACCTTCCCTTCATTTTCTTGGTAACCAAACAGAAACCTGCCCTAAATTCTAAGACGAAAAGAATCACAGATTTGTAGCAAACGGGGGGAAAAAAACACGAAATGCAAGCACAAAATTTCATTGTCCCCCCCTTCCTCCATATTCATAGGAACTGAACAAAGAAAAATATGACGTCAAACACCAGATTGCCATTTTCCTCCATTTTCTCAGGAACCAAACAGAGAATAACACACACAAACATGCTGCACTTACACAGATCAGAATAATAATAACAAAAAAATGCGAGCACAAAATTCCATTGTCTATTTGTCTCCCCCTCTCCTCCATATTTGTAGGCGCTAAACTAAGAAAAATACGAAAATGTTAGGATCCAGGAAAAATTTCCCCAAAAATGCCCGAAAAAATGAAATTAATATCGAGATTCACTTTGATGCGTATGACCCAAACATGAAAGTGAATCTGAACCATTAATTTCTCTTTCCCAGACATTTTCGGGAAACTTTTCTTGTATCCTAACATAACTCAAGAAAAATATGAAGTCAAACATAAATTCCCCACAACAAGAAATCCTTTCTACCAAGAAATCTCTGTACCCATGTGTTTTGGGTCGTTAGATTGTGCAAGAATCTTTTTACTTTCTCTAATTTTTATGCGATCCAACGGTCGGAAATTCCTTGGTACAGAGCTACAGAGGAATGAAATGAAAAGGAAGATGGAGGAGATGGGACATACTTAGGGTTTTGGCAACCGAACTTCCAGAAAACAGCATAAGACCACTGATTAACGCCACAAAGAGTCTTCAACGCTTCTTTCAGAAGATACCCCATGGCTCAAAACCTCGAATGCAACAGTGAACAATGCTTTTAAAGGTATAAAAGTAGTATAGGCCTCGGATTTTTTCTCTCAGGTCTAACTACCACGGCACGACCCCCGTCCCGCCTGTTTGGTCCTGAGCCCCCCGCTCCTCTTCCTCTCCGGATCCAAGTTCCCCCAGATCATCCTCCGGCAGCACATTCTTGAGAGAGGTAGAGAGAGAAACATGGAAGGAGAAGGTACTGTAGAGAAAGAGAGAGAGAGCGCGAGCTGCGGAGAAGGACCTACACTATGCCGCAGGCAATGAGCTCGTAGTTGGAAATGATTTTCACCATTTTTGGGTGTAGAAATAGATGTGTGTGTGGGGTGTGGGTGAGAGAGAGAGTAGTGAGATTCAGGGGTTGTGTGATGCTGTCTGTGTGTGTCTGTCTGTGAAAGGGAGGGATTGGGTGGTGATGTTGTTGTCT
Organism: Rhododendron ovatum; assembly: GCA_019656835.1. NCBI lineage: Eukaryota > Viridiplantae > Streptophyta > Magnoliopsida > Ericales > Ericaceae > Rhododendron > Rhododendron ovatum. The sequence continues at coordinate 11,005,780 of CM033792.1, forward strand.
TCTCTCTCTCTCTCTCTCTCTCTGTCTCTCTAGCTCTCTCTCTCTCTCTCTCTCTCTCTCTCTGTAGTGCTCTGTTTTCCGCTCTCCTCTCTTCTACCCTTTCTGGTGAGTATTGAGATTCTCTTCAGATATGGAGAGGGACTGTGCTAAAATGCGCCACCATTTAATCAGCAAAGGGTCAGGGGTTCGAGAAACAGCCTTGGTTTTTGGGAGAATTTACGGCTGCGCCACCCGATGTTCTTTTGTCGGTTTTTGAAGGCGGCCTTTTCTAAAAAGAAAGGGAGAGGGGTTATGATTGATCGGTAGGGACTCGGACCTGGTCGTACAAGACTCGAGTTTTTATTTCATTTCATTTCATTCAAAAGGCCGAAACCAAAGATTTCAATGCAATAAATAAGATTAAAATAAGAAAAATGATTTTACCATTCTTTTTTTTTTGTTACCGTCACTCTCTTAAAAATATATTTTTGCACCATTCAAAAAGCCGAAACCAAAGATTTCAATGCAATAAACAAGAACAACTATCAAAATCTAATACACAAGTTACTAAAAAAAAAAAGTATTACTACAGGCTAACAAGCTCTCAAGCGTACTGTCGAAGCAAACCAACATTATTTGCCGGCAATTTAGTAGTAGAGTATCTAAAGGGAAACCCAACTCAAACCATAAGCATGAATAACACAAATGAAGTTGTCGATAAATCCCACGGATCTGTCATTTGAAAGCGTCGCCAACAACTGTAGTGCGAGAAAACACCAACTAAGTCAACGAGCCCTCGCTACCACGAGCGATGGACGCCACTCTAGGACAAACCCCCCGTCATCACCTACAGGATCTGGACGTGGGAAAACAAACGCCGTCAACCCACGAGTCCACGGCGAGCACAATAGCAATTCTTGAGTGATTTTACTATTTTTTCTTGACTGTTAATCAACTTACCGTAAAAGCATTCGTAAAAGTTTGATTTTTTATTGGGACAATATAGGAAATCACTTTTGTGATATTGCTTCAAAAAATTCTTTTTATACTAGTTGGTGTTCTCCTTTTCTATATTAGAATAATAGATGAGTTTTTTTCTTTCTCCCTCGAGAATTTTTCAGTGCCTCTATGTCATCGCGACGTGATGCCCTATTTTCTTTCTTCACCACACATTGTAATAGAGCCCAAAATGAGATTACCGCACGATGTGGTCCTAAGGGGCACTGCATAAGCTATCCTATAGTTACGAGGCCTAGATTGAGTAGTTTTTGCCACAGATAACCAAACCACCCAACCCCCACCCCCCATACCAACATGGCAATGTCACGACACGACAAATTAAAAAATTAAGTAGAATAAATACGAATTAAATTTGCGTAACTTGAAAATAACACAAACGTAGTTTAATTATATGTTTAAACACATGAAACGAGTTGAACACGGCACGACACCCTTTTGTTCTAATTGAAGGTTCTTTTTCATTAGTTTAGGCCTAGTCTTGTAATTTATCATTTATATTGGGACTTATGCTGGAGTTGTTGCTGTTATTTTAATATTTCAAGTATAATTTGCAAAAATGTAATTGGTAAGGAATTTCTTTAATGTCATCTGACTATTGTTAATTTTATCTAATGATTTTTGTGATTACGATGGTATTGAACATGAGGACATATATGATTTTAGATTAAACATGTTCTTTCTATTTAAAATTCTTATCTGTATAGTGTTATTTACATTTTAAAAAAAAATTAACTCAATGTATTAGCAGTGTCATCCCAACCAAGATACACTTTTAAGCAGGTTGACTTAGGCCCTATTCCGCTAAGTATTTATTTTCTGTTTTACTAGACTGGTCATTCTCTTATAATACATCATATTTAATTCAAAAAATAAGTACTTATTGAACACACCTTAGTGTAAAAGGTAGTATTTTGACACAAACTCAAAAATTGAGAATACAAAATTTGAAATGACACGGCTTAAGCACGATATCTCACGACATGATGTTCACCCCTAAGAATATGTCGTCAACAAGACATTAGTATTTCATGGTTCCGCCAATTAAAGTTGGGATCCTAATGATGTCATCTAGCCTTTTCATAAATTTTTCTGAAATTGCAGTGAAATTTTGTTGAAACATATTACGATGAAAATTACACTCTGAGCAAAATTTTTGGGAACCAGGCAAAAAAAATATATGAACCAAAGCTCTTTTAACATGGTGTCAATTTTTGAACAGTAGCAATGTTCACCATCACCATCCACTCCGTACTTTCGGTGTTTTAGACTAATTTTTCAAGAGTAACTTTTAAGCCTTTCAAAAGAAATTTTCGAGATGTTAATCGTAGTGCCTATGAGCCATTCATAAGTAGTCAACTATCAAATTCCGACAAAATATATAATAAAATGGTGCTCTATGCACTATTGATGAGTTATAGTCGCTGCTAAAAGTTTACAAAACCATCTTTGCTAACTACTAATTTTGATAGGTGAATTTGACAAAATCAAATCGATCATGCTAGCGACAAAACTAGCCAACTTATCATTCCTTTCCAAAGTTTTCCCAGCAAAATATGAGATATTCCCAACAAGCCCCTAAATGATTTCAAATAGTAACAAATGTACGGTAGTGTAAGATGATATCTAAAGAAGCACTGAATAAGTTCTCGAGCAAATAAGGTGGGGGTTTCTATACTAAGTTCACATTTTGCAAAAGCACTGAATAAATTTGAGTCATATTGAAGAGCTAGACTTGCAGGGGAAAAAAAATCATGTTAAAAATCCTATAATCAAACGCTCCTACTGTGTGAGTGTATGAGTGTAAGATTGTCCAACTAAATATAGGCTTTATAACTACTTTGCCAATATAATTTGTCTTCGAATGCATTGCATGTGCCCGTTCTACAGTTCTAAAGAAAGCGATTACTATAAATATGTATATATCTAGTGAAACACAATGAATTGGACAATTATAGAGACAATTTATTTTCTCAAGATAAGTGGATTTAGATTACGTAATTAACCACATTCGAGTAATACATTCTTCTGGTCCCCATTCTTCTATATCGATGATTATAAAGAAAAGTCTTTCAAATTGAACAAGTCCGATTATTTACGCAAGACAAGCTTGGGAGGGGTCTAAAATGCAAAATTGCAAAATCCCATGGCGAGTTGGGATAAATCCAATTGTAGAGGGAAGGGGTGTTTCCGTAATGACGTCATCTGTGAAGGGCCCTTTCGCTTTTTGGGCAATTTACGGGAGCGAGTGGCAGCGTTGCAGCTTTGGTCATGTGCGTCGGGACCACAGAGATAACTGTGCACGAACCTTCTAAAGGAGACACGTGTTCTATTCTGACCCCACTCTCCCATATTTTTATTTCCCTTTGCCGTTGGTGTTGAAAATGACCTGTATTTCGAATTTATTTTCCTCTTTTATTTTGGGACTACAAGTGTTTTGGCTAAATAAGTTATCTGGCTTTTTTTTTTCTATATTAAATTTTTTTTCACATTTGTTAGTTTCTAGAATTTTTATGAATTATTAATTTATTTAGATGATAGAAATTAAAAAAATAAAAAATTATTACCAAAAGTTAATTTTTCTGAATAAATACAAAAAAACCAAACTTTTTGGCTTTATTTAAAAAAATTTGAGATTGGATCACACATTTTTCACTTAAATGACCACAATCTTTCTGTATTTGAATTTATGTACTATGGGTGTTTTGGCTACATGGCTTATTATTTGTTTATATTCAATTTTTTTCTCACTTGTTATTTTCTCAAATTTTTGTAAATTATTGATTTGTCTTGACGGTTGAAATTGAAAAGGTAAAAATTATTATGAAAACTTAATTTTTCTAAATAAATACAAAAATCAGCCAAAGAGCGAGATTTTTTTGGCTTTATTTACAAAAATTTGAGATTCAATCACAAATCTCACTTAAATGATGGGAGCTTTTAAGGCTTTAGAATTCATCGAGAATGTTCACCACGCCAATTTCATATTTATTGGTGGAACGGGCCCCGCTCTGATACCATGTGGAAACTTTATGTCCATCTCAAAACCAATTGGCAATGAGTGGAGAGGTCCCAGATGTTATTAAGTGATCACTCATTCCACTCCCAAGCAATGTGTGATTCATTTCCTTAACATCCCCCCTCACGTACAGCCGCGTTTGAGGTCTGTCACGTGTGGCCACTTTTTGGGTCCTATCATCGTGCAACCTTTTCGCTGGTCTGTCATCGCGGGGTGTGGATTGTGAATTTTATAAAATGTGGGGTGGAACGGGCCCCGCTCTGATACCATGAGGAAACTTTATGTCCATCTCAAAACCAATTGGCAATGAGTGGAGAGGTCCCAGATGTTATTAAGTGATCACTCATCCCACTCCCAAGCAATGTGAGATTCATTTCCTTAACATTTATTACATATCATTTGTTTTGAACAATATCGGTTAATATTCAATAAATATAATTTTTCGGCGTGAATAATATTCTCAATAGCTCTAAAATTAAACAGCTTTGAAAGTGGGCTCAAAAAGAGTCCACAATAGGCCGAACAGAACGGTCCAAAATTATTTCATTAGTTCTGAATTCTGATAATTTTTTAGTGAGGTAATCATTAGGGGACTAGGAGCTGATTCTCCTCTTTATAAACCGTGAGGCTGGTAGATTATAAAAACCAATGAAATAGTATTTCACCAGATGAATGATGGGGAAACAATAAAATACATACTCCTAGAGAATTAATTTTGAAGTAGGGCTAATTTTTAGAAAATGTCTACAATGATTGTCTCTTCTTCAAGCCTAGCAAATAGGAGTAATCGTATTTAAAGGATGTACTATTTTTATAGTATTACTTTTATCAATTTCATCTGTACTTAGCCATCTTATTGCGTTGTTGAGAGGCCTTTGCCCTAGCGACCCAAATGGGATACACTTAGATGTCAATAGAACTGTAGAAAAGATGTCAAGAGTTAAACTTATTTTACGTGGAACTAATCTAACAATATTGACAGTCATTGATAAGAAGAAAAAACCCCTTCTTCTTTCGTTTGTCTTATTTTGCTTTTGTCTTTTTTAAGGAAAATTCCATTCGATTGAAAACAACTTTATAGTATTTAATTAGACAATCAAATAAAAGAGTTAGTCTAGATAGCACGTCAATGTAATTTTTTTCAGCACTAAAACATGGTTTGAATACTGGAGTATTACTCCGTAGAATGGAAGCATTGCAAATGTCGAACCGCTTTTCCACGATCTTTCTTTAAATCAATTGGTGTTAGGGAAAGTTTCAATTTAGCTTTTGATGGCATTCAACGTAGCATGCGCAAGTCTATTTTTAAAACATTCGCATACGCGATGCTGTGATTGTGTAACCAAATTCATGGGGCACTCTGGGCCAACAATCTCTCCCTTACAATGACGCTTCCGATATTCAAACCCATGACTTTTCCGCTTTAATACCATTTGTTGGACCAATTTTTCACCATTTCTCCTATAACCAACTAATGTTCGGAAAGATTCCAATGCAGTATTCTATTACATTTGACGTTGTACTTGAGAGTCTATTTTTAAAACTGTCGTAGGAAGAAATATAGTGTAACCAAATCTATCGGCGACTTTGGCGGCCCAGCAACAAGAATCCTTGTCAGTCATCATTAGATGATAATTTTAAAAAATGGGCTTGAAGTATCTACTTACTTAAATTGGAATGTCAACGCTTAACAGAAAATTAAAAAAAAAACTAGTGAAAATTTTGATTAGATTTATATCGTTGGTAGAGAAAAACATTTCAAATTTGTACTCTATTTTATATCTAATGGCGGTTGTGCCTTCACATCAATCTACATGTCATCGTTTTTGTTATGGGATAGTTGACTAAACCAAATTTAACAATCTGATCTTACGACAATATGTGTTTTTATTGAACATTATATATTTTTGCTATAGCGAGAGTGGTTTTAAACTTTGCCTGGAATAGTCTCCTTGTTTCACACCTACGGTATAATTATTCGACATTTCAACCTAAGTTCTCGGACGTCGATCTTCGGGTTTGGCTCAATAATCGTGTAGCGTTTTTTGGAGCGTGAGATCTGGTGTTTGATTTGTATATATGGACAGAAGATTGATTCTTGTAGTAATCTAACAAATACTATAACATCCTACGGGTGAAAAGAAAAATCTTAAGAAAAAATGAAAAATTCGAAATTAATTAGTTATTCACTACCTGAAATCCAAACATAAAATCTCTTTAATGAAATGGGAAATTAAGATTTTTTTTTATTCAATTTGATTTCTGAATTGACTTACAAACACTTCAATTAATCCTGAAGCCCGAAAATCAACGATAGGATGAATCTTCTGTGACCTCAAGATTTTTTATGTTATTGATGGGGTCAAAGTTATGAGTTCAAGAGTGTATATTCCTTAGTTGTTGTTAGGGCTGTAAACGAACCGAGCAGCTCGCAAGTTTGGCTCGTTAATGCTCTGTTCGGCTCATTTAATAAACAAGCCAAGCTTCGGCTCCTTTACTCAACGAGCCAAGCTCACGCTCGTTGAGTAAAGGCGCTCGTTGAGTAAAGGAGCATTAACAAGCCAAGCTCGTGCTTGTTTACTCAAGCTTGCAAGCTTGGCTCGAGTAAAGGGCTGTAAACTCAAGCTCGCGAGCCAAGCTTGAGTTTTCGGCTCATTTACTCAACGAGCCAAGCTTCATTCAACAAAAACATGACTCGTTAGGGGAGACTCGATTAGATTAAAATGTTCGTTTAGTAAATAACTAAGTTCGACTCGTTAAAATTTGAGCCAAATTCAAGCTCAAATTCTTAACTTGTTTAATTAGTAAACGAGCCAAGCTCAACCTCAACAAAACTCGGCTCGTTTACAACCATAGTTGTTGTCATGTACCCACCTGAACAAAACTTTTCCCGTATTGTATATGGTTAAACCAATACCAACTCTAGCTAGATGTCATGCAAAGATCCTTGCAAGAGCCCTTTGTCGTTTTTCTCCTTTTTTCCAATTTTCTTTTGCTTTTTATGGTTAAAGTTATGTTTTTTGCTCCAAGGTAGTTGAGATTGACTAACCGGCCACCGAATAAGTTTTAAAAGTATTAAAGGGAAACCTAGAATTATAATTTAATATAGAAAAAGTAGTACTGTTGAGGCCATATTTTAGTAGAATTTGAAAAAAAAAGGAAAATACATTAAAACATAACCGAATCCTATCATCTTTTAACCTGATCGATTTAGTCGAAGAGCGCGTAAGCTGCTCGGACGCCTGACGCTATCAAAAATACATATTTTGACCTTTTCTTCTTTTGGATCTACAAATTCATTATCAAGATTTTTCAAGCATCGCTCCCTTGTGTCCAAAGGTCAATAGTCAAAAACTTCATAATCAACTTTTGGAAATTGTTTTGTCCCATTAAAATTCAATGAACATAGCCAAGTATTCATTCACCCCTTCCTGTCGACTAGTGATCTTGTGGGCTAGTAATTATGGGGAAACATGCAATTTCATTCCTGGAGAGGAAAGGGTTTGTCTTTAATCTCCGTTTGGGGAGATTGCATATGACAAGTGGAAAATCATGAAATTCCATTAACTCGTGTAAGCAGGCCAAACTTGATAACAAAAAAAATGCAAGTAGGCCAAATGATACTTATCAAGTTTCTAATAAAATCTTTTTTTGCCGATCAAAAAAAGAAAAATGATATTCAACCTCCAGAAACAAAATTGCCAATCCTGTACCGGTCACCGTATTGTGTTCCCTATTAGGACTGTACATATTGATATTAATTTGTAAATCAATACATTTTTTGGATTTATTACGATAAATATTTCATATATCTTCAATAGGTTGATGTAGAATCGTAAAACTTAAATAGAAAAAACAAGGAAAGTTATAACACTTCGGTATACCTCAATATTAGTTCTAAGAGCAAATTAATATATAACTAATCAAATTTTGTTTAAGTATATTGCAGTATTGCTTTTTTAGGGACAACAAATACACATATTTTAATACCAATCAAAATTTCTAAAATATGATAGAAATAGCCCCTATTTTGAACCGTATGAATCACCAAGTTAAAATACAGTATAAAGTGTATCAGCCGGTACGATACAACATTAACAACTTGGTGAAACTACTCGTGCTCTTTCTTGTTTTTGTTTTTGGCTAATTGGTTATATCTCTACCTTCTTCATATATGTGCATTCATGAATGATCCACAAGATTTCAGCATTAAAATGGCAGCTAAATTTGGAGTGTTTGGGCTAGCTCCAAACTGCAAATAATTGGAACAAATTAATGCTCATACAACACTATCTCGGGACTAGCGAACAATTTTTGAGCCCCTAAACCCCTCACCCTATATCCCTTCAAGAGGGTATGTCTGAGGAGACCAAAGAAATATGCTCTTTGAATCCTTTATAGTTTATACCCATTGGCCTTGTGGTCCAATTCCATTTCCCTTTGTGTCCCATTAGGCTCAGTGATGGGTTTTGCCATTCCGATGCTCTTTCACCCTGCCTTTTAGGCAACCATTCAGTATTTTTTTTTCCCCATTTTTTGAGGATACCTATAAAAACCCAAATCAGATCATAGGTTGGGCATACAATAGGGTTGCTTCCATTTTTATGTCAAAACTCAGTACCGAATGTGGGTTTTCCCTTTTCTACCCCTCAATTTTGACAAGGACTATTTGGTAGTGTTTCTTTCTCGTTTGAGAATTGATAGTCACACTTCTTTTTTTGTTATCCACGTTCCTTTTTTGTCTTTTAGCAAAAAAATAAAAATAAATATCTGCACTTTCAACACTAAAAAAAAAAAGGGAATGTGAATAACAAAAAAGAGAGTGTGAATATCAATTCCCTTCTCGTTTTATGGACTTAAATATTAATCTGGTTCTATTCATTCCTGTGGAATTTTATATTTTATATTTTTTTATGCAGTTGATTAATTGTTGAGCTTTGCATAGTATTTGTCGGTGTACAAAAATGAGAATTGATTTTCACACTCCCCTTTTTATCATTCACATTTTTTCTATGCATGTGAATTTACTTCAATAACCCTAAATGAGTGAAAAAGTTAACAAATGAAAGTGTAAAATGGTGATTTCAAGTGATTAAAAAAAAAGAAGTGCCAATCGTAAAAAGAGGAGTGAAAAAATCATTTCATACGAACACATTTTCTTAGTTGCGCGTTTAGAAGCAAACAAATGAAGGTAAATTACACACCTATAAAGTAATTTCCAATTTTCACTTTTATCGTTCAAAATTAATTACTAGAGCTTTTCTTATACTATATTATATGCTTTTGATAACAAAAATAAGGTTCAGCCCACTACATGGGAAATAATGATTTCATGTTTTATTTCACTCCCATAAAATTCCATATAGGGGTCGAATTTTTTGTCAATACGGCCATTTGGTAACTACGATCTATTTTTTTTACAAAATTTTTATGTGGCATTGATTTAGGATAAATATGGAAAACAGAAATTACCCACAAAAAAAAAAGTGGAAAATGAAATACACAAGTGAATTGGTAACATTTTTTTTTTGGGTATTATAATGGATTTGCATAGGTCATGGTTGAGTCATAATCACGTCGTATGCCTAAGCTAAGCATATTGTAGATGTTGTATTACGGTATTACCAATGCAAGTATATGAACAAATTTCAGAAGTTTAAGGGACTAAAATTGAATTCTATACCAAAAGCAACAACGTCTTGAATCTATAAATCCAAAGGTGGTGGAAATATTCTACAGTAACAATTCTCCTAATGCTTTTTCCTTTTTCCGATGGTCTGGGATGTTTGGGTTAGCTTATTCGCTACTCAACAAATCCCTACCCCACACCGGCCAAAGGTAGACCTATTAGCGTCGAGACTGGAAAATTCACAAAAAATTATTTTCTTGCAAACTGATCCCAAAAATTGAAATCTGATCAATTGTGTGGAAAACAAACCCACCGAACAACCGAACTTTAACCCTTTTGGGCTATATACAATTCTCCTAATGCTTGTTAGTTTTGTTGAGATCCATTCTTTTGTTGGTCTTATTACATGTGTGTTTACAAAGGTATATACTATGTAATAGTATATGTATGACTCCGGTTGGGCTGACATGTCAGTAACTGTCCTTAACCTTTTTATTATTTTACTACCTAATTTTCCAATATATATAAAACAATTAAACCTTTCTTGGGTGGCTGTGAACCTCTCTGATCCTTCTATTCAATAGTCTATTCCTCCTTTCCCATAATTAAAATCATGAACTGCAAATTAAAATACTCATATTCCAGATGGATTTGGTGGGTTTGTAGGCTTAATCCAGGTGCATGTTCATACTATGATTTAGGGGCTTTTTTTTTAAATCAATGGCTGGGATTGGGCCAAAAAAAAGTAGTAGATGATGATCAGAGGATTGAATATTCATCGAAAGAAAACAGAGGATTCTACACTACTATATTATACACCCGGGGCAGGGCTTCTGTGTAGTTGAGAAATTTAAAGGCTTCGATGCAGTTTTTTGGCTATGGGTCCTCGAGGAATCGGGGTCCCTGTAGTGTATATCTGCGTCATAGGGGCGTAATGCACAAGTTGAACCGTTTATCTTGGCTATCAATGGTTGATGTTTGCAATCTCTTCTTGAAATTTTAATCATTATATTTCGGCAATCAAATATCTTCTTAAAGAAAAACGAACTTCCATTGTTGCTATCCAATGAACTTGATTTCTGTCCCGAAGCAAATTTTCAACCACAAATTTTAGATCAGATCAAAACAAAAACTACACCATATAGTTAGGTTTTCCATATACAGATTGCAGTGCCAAGCACCCACTTGGCAGCGGTGCCGAGCGGTCCATACGACCATTCATGTCAATAATGGATGACTCATATCTTAATCCGAATAACGGACGGTCGAAATTTTTATGCAGTCGAATTAGATACAAGCCGTCCGTTCGCTCGACACCGCTGCCAACCACAGGGTGCTTGACAGCATCTCCCATTCCCATCAAATGCAGCAAATGCAGCAGCAAATAAAGAAATTGGAGATGAAGGCATGAAAAGATGGAGCACTAGTTGGGGACACATGGTATTGTAACTTTTTGTTGTTTGTTACTTTTTCTCAACTTACACTGTGGTCATAGCAGTAGTAAAATTCTTGGGGAAATGGGCTTAAAAGATTCCTACTCAAAGGCATACATTAATGTGTCCATGTTGGTGTATTATATTACTACAATCTTTTTATAAGTTCTTTTATGAAAAAAAAATTATTATTATAAGTTGTGTTTCAACAGAAAAAAAAAAAAAATCCATTGGGAACAGTCTTTTATTTTATTGAGTTGTTGACTGAATTTCTACTCTATGTAACTGTTGGAATACTAATGATGTGGAGCGATGATCACAAGTGTGCTCATTAGCTCAGCTTTGTGGTGCGAAATGATATTATATAATTTGTGTATTTTGAAGTTGCGTCCGAAGGGTATGTACGTAGAAGTATTTTTGAAAATATATGCGGAAGGATATTCTTGAAACATAGGAAGAAAGAGAGCAAAAAAAAAAAAAAAAAACCAAGATAATGGAGTATTTTCCCTACCCCCTCATATTTGATTCCTAGTTTGGATGGAGAAATATCAAGGAAAAACTTGTGAAAAAATAATTTCGCTTAGCACTTTTTCTGGGAAGGTAAATTAAGATTATATTGAAACAAAACCACTTACAGGCGTAACGCTTGGCACTTTTCTTCCTTTTACTCTTTCCCCATTTTATTTGTTATTTTCGATTCTTTTTTCATTCTACAAGTTACAAGCAAAACTCCTCTCAAAATACATAACCTCAACACAACCTTTATTTTATTTTTCTTATTTAGAATAAAATGTTTCTCAACTTAACCTTTTTGAATTACCCAAAAAACTTTAACCTTTTGAACTGAACATGAGTTGATCTTTCAGCAGCAAAGGATAATTCTTTTGGCCCACACCATATATGGTCCATTCAAACAGCAGCTAGCGTACCAGTGGAGATGTTTTGCGTGCTTGATCGAACAATCAATTTTGTTGAAATTCCTTGAATTTGGTGGGCCTTTTGTCTTGTTTTCAGACCATTAGGGCAAGGAATTTGGGATGTTGCTGTGCAGTGATGTGCGCAACATCATGCTACGCACCTCTAAGCCGTTGGATCGTGCATTCGATGACTCGGATCTCATCTCGGCGATGAATGACTCTCGATCGTTAGTTATCGAGATGAGATCCGAGCCGTCGAATGCAAGATCCGACGGATCGGAGGTGCGTAGCATAGTCTATGCAGTGAGCTACACAGCACCAACCCGAAGTCCATGGCAAGTTTCCACAAAAAAGAAGAAAAGCCATTTGGCCGTATGGACTTTGTTATTTTGTCTTTATTCAATTTTTTTATTTATATTTATTAATTTTGCGTCAAATTTTTTTTTTATAACTTTTACTCAAATTTATTTGGACATATCCTAGAAAAATCCAAGAAGTCCAACTCGGTACGAAACTGTATTTACATTTGAGAATAAATTCTTTACACCGCCGGTATAAACATTTATTTCATCCAAATCAATTGCATTGCGACGCAAGTCAGGTCAAACGTCTTAAGTTCGTAATTGCACGTGGTTTAGACTTCCTTAATTAGGATCTCATCTGAGAATATATCAAGGGAAAATGACGGCCAATGACGTATTTTAATAATTAATATCGGCTAAGAACATGCTGAGAACATTTATTAATATTAAAAATATCATTGATAGGTATTAAGTATCAAAACACTTCCTTGCCCGTCATTTTCCACTCACGACAATCCTAATTGTACGGGGACCTATAATTGTACGGACCTATTAGGAGCCCAGTGAAGTGCAAGTGGGCCCACAACGAAAACCAAAGGCCCACCACAAGTTTTTTCCAAATTCCATGTAGGGTATGGGTTTTTGGACTACATGAACAAACAAAAACTAAAGGGAAAATGACGGTCAAGAATGTGTTTTGATAATTAATACCTGTCAAGAATATATTGAAAATATTTTTTAATGCTAAAAATATTCTTGGCGGGTATTAATTATCAAAACACATCATGGGCCGTAATTTTCCCAAAACAAAAGGGTTCGGATCCTCCCCGATCAAAATTTTGGATTGGACTGGACAATTCAAATCTGAAACCACATACATTGGCACAAAACAATGGTAAGAGTTCTCGACCAAATCCGAACCATGAATTACAGCAATAGACGATTCAGGTTTGAATTGTCCCGTCCAATTCAAATTAAGGACCGAAAAAAAATCCAAAGGAGAGAATTGGGTTTGGGAGTTTGGATTTTCCAATTGAACATGAGTGGAAATTTGGCCACCAAAGGATTGGTGTGGTGCCCCTTGTTTGGAGGGGAAATGCGCTTACCCTTATCATTTCAATATTACCAAACGAAAGATATGAACGAAAGACATTAAAAGCCACCACAAAGAGACAAGAGCAGCATGAAAATCTTGACTTTATGGCATGAAAATCTAATCAAATATCCTTTAATTTGTATTGTCTACTATAAAATCTATTTGGATTTTCAATCCCCATTCTGTCTTCACTCCACTATATATACATATAAATAACGTACACACTGTGGATATATATGTTCCCTGTTCCCACCCTAAAGATTTGACTGCAAAAAAAATGACAAAACACATGTGACATACATGCTAGTATGCAACTAGGTTTTTTAGGCCATGTTTGGATATGTTTTTCTTTGGGTTTTTGAACTTTTTTGCCCTTATTGTGTGTGCTCGATTTGAAATAAAAAAATGTAAAAGAGTTGCAACGTTAACTGGGTGTGAAAACTAAGTATTTATTTTTTTGAATTAAAGATGATGTATTAATGTGAGGGAATGACCGGTCTCGTAAAGCGAAAAATAAGTACTAAAAAAAATAAGAACCTTAGCGGAACGTCATGGGGCCCAAGTATAATTTCAAAAGCTAAAAAAAAAAGAGCACATTTTTCTCTAAGGGTTGAAGAACTTATACTACTCTTATCCCATCCAATACGAGGTATCCACTTCATCTTTATACGGATTGAACCCGGAACTTCGATGTATTAAGTAAAACTACACAACGGAGGGTTGAGTGACACAGTCAAAGCTAATTTCTGATATTGGATTGTTGTAAAAATTTAGCACAACTTACTTATTGACTTTAAATAAGGGGTGGATTATGATGTTGCAGACAACTGATATTGGATTATGTGGGATGGCATAAATAAGAAATGTTTGGGAGCCTCCTTTTTTTTTTTTGTTTTTTTTTGTTTTTGCATTTTATTTACTGACTTTAATTTTAAATTATGGTAGTTGTCTGCAATAGTTTCTTTCTTGATCACGAGGAGAGGCACAATCATAGGTGTAATATTCCACTAATTGCCTGTCAATTTTGAGACCCTGAGATCTAGGGCATAGACAATTGATCGATCAACCACTTTTTTGATGTGAAAAAACCCAAGTTGCTTTAAACAAGTGTGTGATGATATCACTTTGCAATACATTATTATGGATATATCATTGCTGCTTTAAACGTGAAATTTCATAAAATTAATGACCGTATCCTCCCCCACAAAAGCTTGTAATTTTCCCTTTCTCATGCTTAATCCTAAAAAGGCTTAATTATCACACCGAAATTACCCATTAGAGAGCATTTGTCATCTGTACTAGTTGACCCTCAAACTGTCACGTCCTAAATGTACCATGCAGACAGCTGATGTAGTCTATTTTACCAATAGTAATTCACTTTGTAGAAGAAGTCAAAAAAAAAAAAAAAAAAAAGGTTCACTTTTATGATTATTTAGAAGGATGTGGCGTGTCTTAGATCATAAATAGATGGTTAGAATATTTGGTAGTCACGTTTACTATTTTAAAAGAATAAAAGTTTTTTAAGAGCTTGTCTCTTTTGAAAAATTCTCTCTCTCTAGATCTTAATCAATTTATCCTTTTGATTTGGATGCATCACCTTCTTCTTGGCTAAATAAATTAGCTAAAATCTTCTCCAAAACAAAACAGAGAACAAATCTTGATTATAACTGTGTTGTCATTTGTTTTCTCTGTTTGGCATTGTTATTTTTATCATGATCAACTAGTAGAAGTGTAATGTCACCCCTTATTTATAACCTTCAACAATTTTGTAAGGAGCGCAACCAAGTCTATAGGCCTATATATGTCGCGTTCTTCATAATATTTGCTTATAAGCATCTTTCGCATTTAAAGTGTCTACAATGTGTCAATGCTCTGATTTTTAGGAAAATATTTGCTTATAAGCATCTTTCGCATTTAAAGTGTCTACAATGTGTCAATGCTCTGATTTTTAGGAAAATAATGACTCGACTTTACTTGCTTGCTTACGTGTTTTTTGTTGTTTCACGTCGGGTATGTATTCCGTATGCTCATTAAATCTATACTGATTAAGACACCTACTTGCAACTTTCGAGCTTAACTTATGCTTCTTAGCAGATGTATGTAACTAAGTATATTTCAGTTAACCATTCACAAGTTTCCGATACCGCTACTGAAAGATATATCCTGTTGCCATGAAATTCCCCAAGGACGGCATTGCCACTATTGACAATGGTGGGCCTTAAGATATGGAAGCATGCCTTGGGGACCAAATCATTTCTGGAGCAGGCTGTTTGCCCCTCTTGCATCATGCAAGAGAGAGAGAGAAGGAGAGAGAGAGAGAAACTAACTTCGTTTTGATAGAATTTATGGGGCTGGAGATCAAACAAACCAAAGTCAACCATTTATAGCACTAGTTACAACCTGGATCTAGTTTCAACCCCCCAACGGATTGGCCGATGGATTTTGGCTCGAGACTCGGGAGTTTGCTCACTCCTAAGGTTTTAGGTTCAATTCTACTTGCCAGCAACTCTTGGGCTTACTTTATCCTACGTACACTTAAGCGTGTGAGAGGGTTGTAAAGATTAATTTGAGGTGCTCGCAAATTGACTCGAGACACCGGCGTTAGCATAAAAAAATACACCTGGATTTAGTGTCTGTGGCTTGAAAACAAACTCATTATATAGTGTATCTACCATGATTGCGTATAGCAGCCATTTTTTTAAAGTCGTTATATTTAGTGGATGAGGCCAATGTATTTGGGATAAGGCATACATAGTGGATGAAGATGATGACTCTATAGGAGAGTATCAATCTTGACAAGACCAAAGATCGATTTTGCGCAACTTGTTTTTCGATTTTTGTGGTTTTTAATTTGTTTTTTCAGTTCCTCGATTATAGTTGTTTCTTGATATGCGCCTCTCTATTACTACGACTTCGAAGCATCTCCAGCCTTGATTAAGCTTGCTCGTGCCGCCTTTATACTCGATCAGAGTTTAGCAAAGTCGTGTGATTTTTCCTGTGATCGATTCTTTTTGTTTAGTTTCTTCTTTTCCTTGTTCTTGGTTTTAATTAGCAAAAAAAGAATCAATTTTTTACAATATCCTAAAGCTCACTCCAGTCCTTTCTCAACCTATGCTAGATTGAGTTTTACTCAAATCAAAGAAGATTAAATTAAGTGTTGAAGGCCATCCCTCGCAAAATATACCCATTACATTGGTGAAAGTTCAATTTCAAATACTCAGACTTCATCGTAAATTTGAGTTTGTCTGTTGAAGTTCCATAACAAATAAAGTTTTTACAAAGTCGAGTAAAAATTTGAGCAAAGAGCGGAGATGCTCTAAGTACTCTGTGTAGTCGTTTACAATTTTGTCGTTTATCCACGAGCTACCACATATATAGACCTATCAAATCAGATATATATATTCACAACAGTGCTTGTTTCTTTGCTGAAGTATATATAGTTATCCATTACACAAAGTTTCATGTGCAAATGCTGATTCGATACACCCAAAATGAAGGGCCCCGCGAGAAATTTTTTTTAAAATTGCTTACTTCAATGTTTTTCTCAGAACATAAATGAAAGTTTTCAGCACCGAATATAAGGTGGCTCGAGATACTCTGTATTACCACACACAAATATATATATATATATATATATATATATTTATATTTACGGGGGCAAATCAAAGGGTAGAATAAAACCAATGACGTAGACTTATCTTAATTTCGTTTCAGCCCAAGAGTATTTTTACAATCTAGTAGTATATGAGATGGCCGCCTTAAATTTGTACTGTAATTAAAATTTTTAATTGATTGATTTGGTTTTTCAAAAATCGAAATATTCCGAAACTATCATGTCGGTCCTTGGCCCAACAAATTTTGGACTTGATCCCTCTTAACTTCATGATTATTGGTGCACCTATTACGGTACAAACCTGTCACCAAGGTTAACTAAGGTACGCATAAACTGACCCATACACCTGAACTATCTTGAAGGGAAAAAAAAATTATATGGTACAAATTTAATAGGGGGAACTTTGAAAATATGAGGACACCCCAACTGCAGTTCTCATGGGATGCAGTGGGGCAGCTGAAAAAGACATCAAAACACCATGAGTAATCAAGGACGAAAAAAACCCACGTTTTTTCCCCAATTCAATAATTGAAGTGAACCCCAGAATTAATGGTCCAACTGTTTACATCTGTTTGGCCTACTAATAGTAATATGCTATCATGGGCCACAAGGCCCACAACTGGTCATCATAAATCCGGCCTTAAGTACCAAGTACTTTTTTTTTTTTTTTTTTGGAGGAGGGGCAAGAGGGTAATTGCTGATTAGGGAGGCCAAAATGGACCCTTCAAATCCAAACTCCCGATGTGGAAGTCAGCCCCATAAACACAGGCCCATGAGCCTCACACATCCTTCGGGCGGGCCCAATGTCAAGGGTTTGGCCCAGTTCCACTGGCAGTGGGCCAAGATTAGTAATTGGATCACAAGTTTATATAGAGATTTACTGAGAAAACAAAACAATAAATATAGTAGAATGAAGCATAATAGACCGTAAACGAGTTTACAGGCTTTTTGGCATATTCTTTCACTTAAGAAGTAGCAATTGAGCATTTGATAACAGCATCTGGTTGTGATTTTGCTTCTAAAGCGAAATACATGTAGCTTAACATATGCCAGAGTGGGGTGGATTGTTTGAGAGTTGAACCCGAACGAAACAAGAAGGGTCGCGCGTTACGACTCACGAGCAGAGGCTACCCTTTTTAGTACTGAGGTGTTAAAACTCGTGAAGTAGTATTTTTCAAGTGAAATATTATTAGTAAAGAAAAGGCTACTTCGCTCCTCATTTTACATGATACGGTGTACAAACAGCCCAGCCCAAGCATATGTGCCTCCATGCTATGCCCAATCTTATGGGGGATAATGCATGAGGCCCACCCTACATGGATAGGCCTGCCCTAGAACACGTCCATCAATACCAAAGAAGAAAATACTGAAGCACATCGGCAACAGTTTTTAGAGCAGGACAATGACCTAAAACCAATTTGTAAAGGATCAATAGCCCAGCTCCAAATAATATTTTTTTGAATGGCAAAAGAATAATTTTTAAAATTTTTAAAATTATTACAAAGATTATAAGGGTCATGGAGAAAAGGTATCACAACAAGAGGAATCCATCCCAATTATGTTGCATCCAAACTTAAAATTGTCTCAAGATTAATAACCCTGATGAATTTGAATAGGGTCGATATTCACCCCATTTAGCCCAATAATAATGAAATAGTAGTATAGAATGCTAGTGTTTTGTCAAGGGGATAAATAACTTTCAATTTCTTTTTTCTCTGAAGAACATTAGTATAGACGTTTTCTTCTTTGGAAGGCCTACGAGATGAATGATTTAGAACACCGTGAAGGGCAAGGATTGTTGGGATTTGTCCCACATTGGTTAATTATCTTCTCCAAAACTAGTATATGGGTCTGGGCGGCCTCTCCACTCTTTGCCAATTGGTTTGGAGTTGAATGTTTTAACATAGTATCAAAGCTAGAGTTTCGGAGAATTTATTTCCCTTGTTTGTGCCATAAGTGCACCGTTATTTGATGTGATCCAAGTGTAATATGGATCATTTGTTTACCTTTCCACGTGCGAGTCGGGGGTCGCAATCCAAGTGTAATATGGATCATTTGTTTACCTCTCCGCGTGCGAGTCGGGGGTCGCAGGATGGTGTAAGAAACAATGGTAGAAGTTTGGAAGAGTCCTGTAAATAGAGATTGAAGAGGAGCTCAACTTGGTTTAAAGTCCCTACGTCTCAAATTATGTCTCCGCAGCAGACTTTATTTTACCAAACATGAGGAGAACTCGAACTCCCAATCATTTACACGTTGGAGAGGCCGTCTCTTATTTTGTGGCGAAGCGATTGGTAAAGTACAAGATGAAAGATGTAAAAATCAAAAAACATTGGCCGAATGCTACTGCATGTATTATACATGTGGAAATGATCAATTAGTTGTATTTGCCAAAGAAACTATGAGCAGGGGCGGATTCAATGTAAGATCAGCTGGGTCACGTGACCCAACTGACTTCATAATAAATAATAAATATGTTTGTATTGCTATTGAAAATGACTGATGGTTCAGTGGTAAGAACTGATGCCATGAAAGGCAAAGGACGCAGGTTCAAAACTTGTAGTGAATTTTTTTGTTCCTTTTTACTGTTAAGCCTCTAACAGTTCTTCTTTCCGAAATTTTTCAAAGATTTCCTCTTTACTTCATTTTTAATACTCTAAAAGTTCTTCCCTCCATAATTTCTCAAAAATTTCTTGCGCAAATATATATACACAATATGTCTTACTGTGTTTGATATAGTTTCAATTTTTTTTCTCTTCCTGTAACTTAAAATTTATTTACTTTTTTTTACCTTTTGAAAATCGATTATGTGTAATTATAGCATGCCATATTTTTTCGTTAAACTCTTAGCAAGTTTAATTTATTTTTTTATTGTTGTCCATTACATGATCTTAATTCAAACTTAACAACATTACTACAAAGGTTTAATTTTATTTGAGTGATTTTATAATTTTTAATTATTGTAAAACATTATCGAGAGCCCATATTTGTACTCGAAATCTCTGGGTCAATTTTGTACTCGAGAGATGACCCATCTATGTAAAATTCCTGGATCCGCTACTAACTATGAGTTCCATCATAATGCAGGAAGGGGATCGATCTGGACATTTCTAATTTGATATGCAGTTAATCGCACTCAAGTTTAAGTTAGACGATTTTATGTATTCATATTCCAATACATATCGAAAGGATCTCGGAGACCCAGCAAAGCACGAAAACGGAATATTTCAGATAAAGGGAGCAAAAGGACAATGAAGTCCTTCAGCAGACATTGTTATAGTGGCAGCCACAAAAAACCCAGGAATTCATAACCGATCGAGTGGTGTCTTGTCCCTGGGCGTCATGCGGTAACCCGATTGATCTTTCCCCATAGGTATGAACTATGAGGAGTTTTCATGCAGGATCAAACATTATCATCTTCATCTATTCATTTTCCAAAACTTTTGCCTTGTGTCTGCAATTCTTGTCTAGCACGCACATCTATTAATCCAGAGAATGATTTTTAGGGGTGTAACCTTAACTGACGCAACGAACCAGGCCGAAAAAACCGATCAAAAATACGGTTCTTTTCGTTTTGGTAACCTTTTCGGTACGGTTCGGTTCCTGATCGAATGGTTTTTTAGGTTCGGTTTTGGGGTGGTTGAAACCGTATTCCACCGAAGTTACCGAACCAAACTGAATTGTATATCCCGTGCTTTAGTTCCAACCAATGCCAACCGAACCATTGATTTCTAGTTTTCTACATTAACCTATTTTCATGAGTGCGGTTCTTGTTTTATCTTTTATAATTAGTGTATAAAAAAAAAGAAAAATCTCTTAAACAAAGAGCGTAGTCGCCAAGAAAAGTGGGCTTTATGCAATTCATCAAAATACGATAACCGAGGACCTCGTAGTGCAGGATCATACGGAACAAAACGCGTACGCACGATTTTATATATTCGGCCAACTAAAATCCCTAACAGACCTTTTTTCGCTTCAATTGGTAACAGTAAAAGTGGGTATCTATAAATCAACTTATTGGCCAAATCGACTGTGACCACGAGGGAAATCAAAATGGGACCAAAAAGTGGTAAAAGTGGTAAACCGATGGTGCCGTTCACGTGGTGTTCAGGTCCATTTTTTCGGTGTGAAAGGGACACAGGGAATACCAACTGGGTCATGGACCCAAATCCAATGGTCATCGCTAGCAAGTACTGCAAGAACACAATCTATCTCTTTTCACTTTAGAGACAAGTGAAATCCCACATGAAAAAACACTCACCACATACTCCTACTTGGTTTCGCTTTTCGCGTACAAGCGAATAGCCGGACAAAATCGCGTGTATCTCACTCACGGCATCGATTCTGTGGAATTCACATGTACATGG
>CM033792.1:11027248-11097248 GCA_019656835.1 Rhododendron ovatum
GTTCTGGTTGGAGGGTCTTGAGTCTTCAATATAGGTCTCACAAATCAGTGAACTGAAATGGAATAGTCAAAGGGCATGCAAGGACAGGTAGAAGGTGGGAATATAATCGCCTATTACACAGGTAAAATAATGAATATGTTCTTGCAACATTAAAGGGCCAGCTCTACCTCCTACTAGAGTGATCCATACTGAGCAACTCTAGCAAGGAGCATGACATTTGTCCTATCAGATGCATAAATGACACATAAAATTCAAAAAAGAAAGAACTTTATGTGATAGGTGCTACCTCAACTGCAAAGCGCGCCCAGATCTTGTCATTCCGAGTTTCCATCACCCCCTTGAGGATGGTTAATCCCAATCCTCTTATGATATCAGCTATTTCCAGAAATAGACCACGTTCTTCACATAGCATCTGACAGAAGAACATAGAAAGTGGGATACGAAAATAGATACAGAAAGGTCGAGCACAAGATGTAAGAGTTGTGCTTAGTCAGCAAATAAAGGCGCAAGGGTAAGGCTTCAATTTTGGAATAAAAAGGATGGTAGTCAATACCTCCACAAGCATTTGACGAGGTCGATTCAGATCCTCAACTATGATAGGACAGACCATAGATTGTGATCCAACTTCATATGCCCATGTCCTTCCTCCTTCAAGGTTATCTTTCATTAGTAGCCCACTATCCGTATTGATAATCTGCAATTTGACGTTACTAGTAAGACCATAATAAGAAATCGACGAATCATTCTTTTGTTCACTCACTTTCTTTAGTTGCAGTTCTGAAATATTGTATAGACAATTAATACAGTTAATAAGCTTGTACACTATTTCTATCACTGATTTAGACCCCCACACATTCCTCTTTCCATATCAACATTCCCATGTTCGACATTTCAATGTCTAATGCATGATGAAGATTTCAAAAAGGTGAGAACCAATTCCAATATAGTCAAATCCAAAAGGAAATTGTAATAATAGCACTGCAGTAAAAACAGGTACCCTCCGCACCTTGGACTCTCCAGCTTGTTTAAGCTTGTCAGCATGCTTTGTAACACTTTGCAAGAAAAGCATATGCTTAATTGTACGCTCCAGCAGCGCATCAATGCTACACTGTTAATCATAAGAGTTCAGATAAGTGCCTAATATCTCAAAATTTAATACTCAAGAAAAATTACGTGAAAAAACTTGAGGTGCTTAAGAGAAGAAATCACCTTGGCCCCATTAGGTACAATTTCCCTCAACTCTTTCATACGATCTTGAATCATCTGGCGATCTTTTGGCCTGGGTCTAGGGTTTTCTCCAGGTTTAAGCCTTTTGCGATTTGATTTGCTGACCTCATCAGGCCTCTTAGAATATGAACCGGAAGTGCTACTATTGTGTTTCATACTATGAGCCTGTTCAGCCCATGAACTCATTTGAGATCCACATACCGAACTGGTACGGGAGTAATTGCCTGTATCTTCCTTGCTGCACTCAGAGTTAAAAGAACATGACCCTACTGCAGCTAATTTTGCCAGAGACTTGGGAAGCCCAGATAAATTTCCTTGCATCTGATCAGGCACATTAATTCGTCCATAGGAGGGAGAAAGATTAGGAACAGAAGAGCTACTGATCTTTGTAAGTACGGTTTTGCAAGAATCATTGTCATCTGAGCTCTGCTTGACAGCGGTAGGGACCCTTCCTACAACAGCATCCAATAGATGGTCGGTACCAGTCGCACCAAAAATACCACTATATAATTCAGAATCTGCATCCTCAAGATTTGAGGATGCATAATTGTTCTTATTCAATGGTTTTGTGATTGAATCTGGCCCCCCATCAAGAAAGCTATTCCAGCTGTCATTGAATAGTTTGTTCTTGAAATCCACTCCCAGAATATCAAACAGGTCATCCCCTGACTGAGGTTTGTCCTCACTTTTAGCAGCTTTTGACTTTGAATTCTGATTTCCATAGTCATGCCTTTGGCTATCAAGGTCGGAGCAGGAAATGATCTCGCTTAAATTTGTATGTCTGTCCAGATGGACCGATGGGATGTCGAGGGATTGAAATACATCATTCGCCATATGTTCATTTCTCTGACCAACCTCGATTTGCGAACACTTGTCTTTTTTAGATTGGTCTCTGAAGTCAGAATTCCCCAAAAGCAAGTGATTGGCGTGAAATGATCTGTCAGATCAGACGCCGATACCTCTGTGTTAGATGAACCGGCATTGAGCCCACTCACAGCTGGAAGAGAACACGAGTTTACCATTGATTTATAATTACTATTACTAGCTTGTCTATGCAACTGAACTTCACTAGAACCTAATCCTCCATTTGTTCTCAGTTGAGACATCGTAATGCCACCTGATGTGCTTAAACTGTTGTTAGCATGATCCTTCATAAAATCAGAAAAGATCTGCTCTTCCATTATTCCTAAATTGCTATAATGTGCAGACATTGGATTAACACGAAATTGTTCATTGCATCCAGACCTAAGGTTGTAGGGAGAAGATGCTGGATTCAGCCATAGCTCTGGGTTCAACTGGATCACTTCAGCTTCTGTTTGCTCAGAGTCAAATTGGCTACTGAAAGGAAAACTTGGTTTCATAACTGGAGTTACGTTTGGCTGGCAGACATTATTCGGTGGTTGGACACCATTTGATGCCATTTCAGGCCTTCGAAATGATGAAGCACCAATTACAGAATTAGAAGGGTGACCAACAAGCTCCAAAACCTGAGATGGAACACTATGCTGGTTGCAGCTGTCAGTAACAGAAGGAACAGAATCTTTCACCATGTGGTTCCCAGCTGGAGTAGTAAATACAGGCCTTCTGGGAAAGGCAGGTAACCCAATCCTCGGAGCTGGTTCTTTTGATGTGTAATAGTCGGATAATAGAGCACCAGATACACATCCTAGTTGAACGATTAAATTCTTCGCATCATTCAGAAATGCCATGTTCTCCATGATCTGAGAAAGCAAAGATGGCCAAAAATTTGAGTAATCTTGAAAACTTTTGTAACTTCTTTAGCATCTTATTTCACCATTGGTAGACGGAAATTATAACACGATAAAACAATGACTTCGCACAGAAAGGATAATTTCCCCATTGTTATGGAAAATCACAATGGCCATACACAAGTGATGAAAGGCCTACCGCCTATGTTTAGCAGAGCTAGTGAAAAAGTTAAATCAAACATCCTGATGCCACTAAAATGACAATGAAGCAGTCACCTCACAAGATATGCATGGAGGATATATAAACTTCATTTAAATGCAGCATTCGAGCAAAAGAATTTCTACCCAAAAACAAAAATACCGACAAAAAAAGAAAGAAATGACTTACATCCAAGGATGAACCAAGTTGAACAACACCATGACCAAGGACGGGAATTACTGCAACTGTCTGCAAACCAAGCACAAGTTCAGTAACAGACCAGCAGAAAAAGGCACATAAGATAACTTAAGGGTTAGAAGGGGTCATACCCTTATCCCAGCTGAAAATTGGTGGCACACTTCAGTTTGAACCTAAGAGAAGCCACAAAAACATGTCAGATTAATTTCCAGATACTGCTCTTTCTTGTTAACAAACAATCCTCTACACTTGCAAAATAGATTGCACCACCTTACATTACAAAAATAGTAATCCAAAGAGTTCTCCATTTCAGTCTTTATAATCATTTTGCTTTACCTCTCCACGTGTATAATCCAGCTAGACTCAGTAGATACAACAGGAAAAACTGAATAAGTTAATAAACCTAGAATTCTAAATGCTGAAGCAATTAAAGATAAGTCAGTCGAAGCGTTTCTGGTCATTTACTAACTTGAAGGTTAATAAACCTAGGATTCTTAGCTAGGACAAAAATGTACAATGCATAGACCCAATCATCGAGAGGGAATTGGAAGACATCTTCATTTACAGCTTTGAACATACATTTTAACTAGCCATTCTGTAATATACCTCTGATGGATGGGTTTCTCCAGCGTAGTTCTCTGAAAGAATCCATAAATGGTTACCAGTAAATGCAGCTCGCCCAACTAGCCTGTCAAAAGTATTGCAAATAACAATCAAAACTACGGCATCTTAGGTTCTGTCATCTGATACACAAACATGACATTAAAAAGTTATGAGATTAAAGCAACAAAAAAGAATGAAATACAGTCATACCCCTGTCCTAGAACTTTAACTCGGTTATCCGACATCATTTTGTTTATGAGTGAAGAGACTTTGTCCTCTGCTCGAACGCCAACCTGAGATTTTTTAGCTGCAACCGTAACCCAGCGCCCTTCCCACTCTTCAAAAGCCAGTTCTGAGCCCTGAATCCCAGAATTGTGCGGAAGAATTGAAGATGACAAAGATTCATAATAGCATTCTTCCCAAATTAAAAGCCTGACAAGAGGAAATCGTTAAATCCAGTGAAACATGATATCAAATGCAAAAGTATCTGTCAAGAATCAATGCTAAACAGTGAAATTCAGTAATCAAAAGCAATGGATCTGCAATTCATAAAAGCTTTTCGGTAGGCCAGTAGGGTAAGAACATCAGTACAGCGGTTAGGGCTAAGCCTTGGCTTCATCTGCAGAGAATCATGTTTGGATATAACAAGAGAGAAACAATTCCTTGACCAGGGGGAAAATAAGGGCATAATACCAAACAAGCAAAAAAATTCAGAACCACTAATCTATGTACAGGGAAAGTAATTTAACAATAGGGAAGGGGTACAGCAAAAGAGTTCCTCAAACCACAACAAATCTGTTTTTTTCTCACTAGGATTCTCCAAGACAAAGCAGAACCATCCACACATTACACTCCAAAAACAGGAAATAAAGTCACCAGATTATACAAAGCATAAAGATACAGCAAAACCAAATAAAGCCATAACAAATCAAATCATATCTTAGAAACTTATCAAATCCCTGAAACTCCGACGCATATCCCTTGACAAGAACAATTACAGTAAAAATACCCATATCGTGTCCGATACCGCCCGTTTGGTAAAAGAGAAGTTACAAGGCAAATGATCCTTAACCACTTACCCGAGCCAAATCCAACACTGTTTCCTAGTTGAGTAAAGTTCACGGCTTGAAAAACTAGATAACGAAAGTAGAATTTTTAACTTAAAAGAATACAAATTGAAAGGCATCTACACTAGCTTTTCAACAGATTGTTTAGCTTTCTGAATTATTAGTATAATTCTTTTTGCCTATAAGCCAAAAGAAGATTACACGAGAGACCCAAAAAAAAAATCATAAGAGCACTTTCTAAATCGCAACAAACACAACCTTAAGACCATAAGGCTCCGACTATTTACTTTTCTAACCTTCCCTTCATTTTCTTGGTAACCAAACAGAAACCTGCCCTAAATTCTAAGACGAAAAGAATCACAGATTTGTAGCAAACGGGGGGAAAAAAACACGAAATGCAAGCACAAAATTTCATTGTCCCCCCCTTCCTCCATATTCATAGGAACTGAACAAAGAAAAATATGACGTCAAACACCAGATTGCCATTTTCCTCCATTTTCTCAGGAACCAAACAGAGAATAACACACACAAACATGCTGCACTTACACAGATCAGAATAATAATAACAAAAAAATGCGAGCACAAAATTCCATTGTCTATTTGTCTCCCCCTCTCCTCCATATTTGTAGGCGCTAAACTAAGAAAAATACGAAAATGTTAGGATCCAGGAAAAATTCCCCAAAAATGCCCGAAAAAATGAAATAATATCGAGATTCACTTTGATGCGTATGACCCAAACATGAAAGTGAATCTGAACCATTAATTTCTCTTTCCCAGACATTTTCGGGAAACTTTTCTTGTATCCTAACATAACTCAAGAAAAATATGAAGTCAAACATAAATTCCCCACAACAAGAAATCCTTTCTACCAAGAAATCTCTGTACCCATGTGTTTTGGGTCGTTAGATTGTGCAAGAATCTTTTTACTTTCTCTAATTTTTATGCGATCCAACGGTCGGAAATTCCTTGGTACAGAGCTACAGAGGAATGAAATGAAAAGGAAGATGGAGGAGATGGGACATACTTAGGGTTTTGGCAACCGAACTTCCAGAAAACAGCATAAGACCACTGATTAACGCCACAAAGAGTCTTCAACGCTTCTTTCAGAAGATACCCCATGGCTCAAAACCTCGAATGCAACAGTGAACAATGCTTTTAAAGGTATAAAAGTAGTATAGGCCTCGGATTTTTTCTCTCAGGTCTAACTACCACGGCACGACCCCCGTCCCGCCTGTTTGGTCCTGAGCCCCCCGCTCCTCTTCCTCTCCGGATCCAAGTTCCCCCAGATCATCCTCCGGCAGCACATTCTTGAGAGAGGTAGAGAGAGAAACATGGAAGGAGAAGGTACTGTAGAGAAAGAGAGAGAGAGCGCGAGCTGCGGAGAAGGACCTACACTATGCCGCAGGCAATGAGCTCGTAGTTGGAAATGATTTTCACCATTTTTGGGTGTAGAAATAGATGTGTGTGTGGGGTGTGGGTGAGAGAGAGAGTAGTGAGATTCAGGGGTTGTGTGATGCTGTCTGTGTGTGTCTGTCTGTGAAAGGGAGGGATTGGGTGGTGATGTTGTTGTCTTCTCTCTCTCTCTCTCTCTCTCTGTCTCTCTAGCTCTCTCTCTCTCTCTCTCTCTCTCTCTGTAGTGCTCTGTTTTCGCTCTCCTCTCTTCTACCCTTTCTGGTGAGTATTGAGATTCTCTTCAGATATGGAGAGGGACTGTGCTAAAATGCGCCACCATTTAATCAGCAAAGGGTCAGGGGTTCGAGAAACAGCCTTGGTTTTTGGGAGAATTTACGGCTGCGCCACCCGATGTTCTTTTGTCGGTTTTTGAAGGCGGCCTTTTCTAAAAAGAAAGGGAGAGGGGTTATGATTGATCGGTAGGGACTCGGACCTGGTCGTACAAGACTCGAGTTTTTATTTCATTTCATTTCATTCAAAAGGCCGAAACCAAAGATTTCAATGCAATAAATAAGATTAAAATAAGAAAAATGATTTTACCATTCTTTTTTTTTTGTTACCGTCACTCTCTTAAAAATATATTTTTGCACCATTCAAAAAGCCGAAACCAAAGATTTCAATGCAATAAACAAGAACAACTATCAAAATCTAATACACAAGTTACTAAAAAAAAAAAGTATTACTACAGGCTAACAAGCTCTCAAGCGTACTGTCGAAGCAAACCAACATTATTGCCGGCAATTTAGTAGTAGAGTATCTAAAGGGAAACCCAACTCAAACCATAAGCATGAATAACACAAATGAAGTTGTCGATAAATCCCACGGATCTGTCATTTGAAAGCGTCGCCAACAACTGTAGTGCGAGAAAACACCAACTAAGTCAACGAGCCCTCGCTACCACGAGCGATGGACGCCACTCTAGGACAAACCCCCCGTCATCACCTACAGGATCTGGACGTGGGAAAACAAACGCCGTCAACCCACGAGTCCACGGCGAGCACAATAGCAATTCTTGAGTGATTTTACTATTTTTTCTTGACTGTTAATCAACTTACCGTAAAAGCATTCGTAAAAGTTTGATTTTTTATTGGGACAATATAGGAAATCACTTTTGTGATATTGCTTCAAAAAATTCTTTTTATACTAGTTGGTGTTCTCCTTTTCTATATTAGAATAATAGATGAGTTTTTTTCTTTCTCCCTCGAGAATTTTTCAGTGCCTCTATGTCATCGCGACGTGATGCCCTATTTTCTTTCTTCACCACACATTGTAATAGAGCCCAAAATGAGATTACCGCACGATGTGGTCCTAAGGGGCACTGCATAAGCTATCCTATAGTTACGAGGCCTAGATTGAGTAGTTTTTGCCACAGATAACCAAACCACCCAACCCCCACCCCCCATACCAACATGGCAATGTCACGACACGACAAATTAAAAAATTAAGTAGAATAAATACGAATTAAATTTGCGTAACTTGAAAATAACACAAACGTAGTTTAATTATATGTTTAAACACATGAAACGAGTTGAACACGGCACGACACCCTTTTGTTCTAATTGAAGGTTCTTTTTCATTAGTTTAGGCCTAGTCTTGTAATTTATCATTTATATTGGGACTTATGCTGGAGTTGTTGCTGTTATTTTAATATTTCAAGTATAATTTGCAAAAATGTAATTGGTAAGGAATTTCTTTAATGTCATCTGACTATTGTTAATTTTATCTAATGATTTTTGTGATTACGATGGTATTGAACATGAGGACATATATGATTTTAGATTAAACATGTTCTTTCTATTTAAAATTCTTATCTGTATAGTGTTATTTACATTTAAAAAAAAATTAACTCAATGTATTAGCAGTGTCATCCCAACCAAGATACACTTTAAGCAGGTTGACTTAGGCCCTATTCCGCTAAGTATTTATTTTCTGTTTTACTAGACTGGTCATTCTCTTATAATACATCATATTTAATTCAAAAAATAAGTACTTATTGAACACACCTTAGTGTAAAAGGTAGTATTTTGACACAAACTCAAAAATTGAGAATACAAAATTTGAAATGACACGGCTTAAGCACGATATCTCACGACATGATGTTCACCCCTAAGAATATGTCGTCAACAAGACATTAGTATTTCATGGTTCCGCCAATTAAAGTTGGGATCCTAATGATGTCATCTAGCCTTTTCATAAATTTTTCTGAAATTGCAGTGAAATTTTGTTGAAACATATTACGATGAAAATTACACTCTGAGCAAAATTTTTGGGAACCAGGCAAAAAAAATATATGAACCAAAGCTCTTTTAACATGGTGTCAATTTTTGAACAGTAGCAATGTTCACCATCACCATCCACTCCGTACTTTCGGTGTTTTAGACTAATTTTTCAAGAGTAACTTTTAAGCCTTTCAAAAGAAATTTTCGAGATGTTAATCGTAGTGCCTATGAGCCATTCATAAGTAGTCAACTATCAAATTCCGACAAAATATATAATAAAATGGTGCTCTATGCACTATTGATGAGTTATAGTCGCTGCTAAAAGTTTACAAAACCATCTTTGCTAACTACTAATTTTGATAGGTGAATTTGACAAAATCAAATCGATCATGCTAGCGACAAAACTAGCCAACTTATCATTCCTTTCCAAAGTTTTCCCAGCAAAATATGAGATATTCCCAACAAGCCCCTAAATGATTTCAAATAGTAACAAATGTACGGTAGTGTAAGATGATATCTAAAGAAGCACTGAATAAGTTCTCGAGCAAATAAGGTGGGGGTTTCTATACTAAGTTCACATTTTGCAAAAGCACTGAATAAATTTGAGTCATATTGAAGAGCTAGACTTGCAGGGGAAAAAAAATCATGTTAAAAATCCTATAATCAAACGCTCCTACTGTGTGAGTGTATGAGTGTAAGATTGTCCAACTAAATATAGGCTTTATAACTACTTTGCCAATATAATTTGTCTTCGAATGCATTGCATGTGCCCGTTCTACAGTTCTAAAGAAAGCGATTACTATAAATATGTATATATCTAGTGAAACACAATGAATTGGACAATTATAGAGACAATTTATTTTCTCAAGATAAGTGGATTTAGATTACGTAATTAACCACATTCGAGTAATACATTCTTCTGGTCCCCATTCTTCTATATCGATGATTATAAAGAAAAGTCTTTCAAATTGAACAAGTCCGATTATTTACGCAAGACAAGCTTGGGAGGGGTCTAAAATGCAAAATTGCAAAATCCCATGGCGAGTTGGGATAAATCCAATTGTAGAGGGAAGGGGTGTTTCCGTAATGACGTCATCTGTGAAGGGCCCTTTCGCTTTTTGGGCAATTTACGGGAGCGAGTGGCAGCGTTGCAGCTTTGGTCATGTGCGTCGGGACCACAGAGATAACTGTGCACGAACCTTCTAAAGGAGACACGTGTTCTATTCTGACCCCACTCTCCCATATTTTTATTTCCCTTTGCCGTTGGTGTTGAAAATGACCTGTATTTCGAATTTATTTTCCTCTTTTATTTTGGGACTACAAGTGTTTTGGCTAAATAAGTTATCTGGCTTTTTTTTTTCTATATTAAATTTTTTTTCACATTTGTTAGTTTCTAGAATTTTTATGAATTATTAATTTATTTAGATGATAGAAATTAAAAAAATAAAAAATTATTACCAAAAGTTAATTTTTCTGAATAAATACAAAAAAACCAAACTTTTTGGCTTTATTTAAAAAAATTTGAGATTGGATCACACATTTTTCACTTAAATGACCACAATCTTTCTGTATTTGAATTTATGTACTATGGGTGTTTTGGCTACATGGCTTATTATTTGTTTATATTCAATTTTTTTCTCACTTGTTATTTTCTCAAATTTTTGTAAATTATTGATTTGTCTTGACGGTTGAAATTGAAAAGGTAAAAATTATTATGAAAACTTAATTTTTCTAAATAAATACAAAAATCAGCCAAAGAGCGAGATTTTTTTTGGCTTTATTTACAAAAATTTGAGATTCAATCACAAATCTCACTTAAATGATGGGAGCTTTTAAGGCTTTAGAATTCATCGAGAATGTTCACCACGCCAATTTCATATTTATTGGTGGAACGGGCCCCGCTCTGATACCATGTGGAAACTTTATGTCCATCTCAAAACCAATTGGCAATGAGTGGAGAGGTCCCAGATGTTATTAAGTGATCACTCATTCCACTCCCAAGCAATGTGTGATTCATTTCCTTAACATCCCCCCTCACGTACAGCCGCGTTTGAGGTCTGTCACGTGTGGCCACTTTTTGGGTCCTATCATCGTGCAACCTTTTCGCTGGTCTGTCATCGCGGGGTGTGGATTGTGAATTTTATAAAATGTGGGGTGGAACGGGCCCCGCTCTGATACCATGAGGAAACTTTATGTCCATCTCAAAACCAATTGGCAATGAGTGGAGAGGTCCCAGATGTTATTAAGTGATCACTCATCCCACTCCCAAGCAATGTGAGATTCATTTCCTTAACATTTATTACATATCATTTGTTTTGAACAATATCGGTTAATATTCAATAAATATAATTTTTCGGCGTGAATAATATTCTCAATAGCTCTAAAATTAAACAGCTTTGAAAGTGGGCTCAAAAAGAGTCCACAATAGGCCGAACAGAACGGTCCAAAATTATTTCATTAGTTCTGAATTCTGATAATTTTTTAGTGAGGTAATCATTAGGGGACTAGGAGCTGATTCTCCTCTTTATAAACCGTGAGGCTGGTAGATTATAAAAACCAATGAAATAGTATTTCACCAGATGAATGATGGGGAAACAATAAAATACATACTCCTAGAGAATTAATTTTGAAGTAGGGCTAATTTTTAGAAAATGTCTACAATGATTGTCTCTTCTTCAAGCCTAGCAAATAGGAGTAATCGTATTTAAAGGATGTACTATTTTTATAGTATTACTTTTATCAATTTCATCTGTACTTAGCCATCTTATTGCGTTGTTGAGAGGCCTTTGCCCTAGCGACCCAAATGGGATACACTTAGATGTCAATAGAACTGTAGAAAAGATGTCAAGAGTTAAACTTATTTTACGTGGAACTAATCTAACAATATTGACAGTCATTGATAAGAAGAAAAAACCCCTTCTTCTTTCGTTTGTCTTATTTTGCTTTTGTCTTTTTTAAGGAAAATTCCATTCGATTGAAAACAACTTTATAGTATTTAATTAGACAATCAAATAAAAGAGTTAGTCTAGATAGCACGTCAATGTAATTTTTTTCAGCACTAAAACATGGTTTGAATACTGGAGTATTACTCCGTAGAATGGAAGCATTGCAAATGTCGAACCGCTTTTCCACGATCTTTCTTTAAATCAATTGGTGTTAGGGAAAGTTTCAATTTAGCTTTTGATGGCATTCAACGTAGCATGCGCAAGTCTATTTTTAAAACATTCGCATACGCGATGCTGTGATTGTGTAACCAAATTCATGGGGCACTCTGGGCCAACAATCTCTCCCTTACAATGACGCTTCCGATATTCAAACCCATGACTTTTCCGCTTTAATACCATTTGTTGGACCAATTTTTCACCATTTCTCCTATAACCAACTAATGTTCGGAAAGATTCCAATGCAGTATTCTATTACATTTGACGTTGTACTTGAGAGTCTATTTTTAAAACTGTCGTAGGAAGAAATATAGTGTAACCAAATCTATCGGCGACTTTGGCGGCCCAGCAACAAGAATCCTTGTCAGTCATCATTAGATGATAATTTTAAAAAATGGGCTTGAAGTATCTACTTACTTAAATTGGAATGTCAACGCTTAACAGAAAATTAAAAAAAAAACTAGTGAAAATTTTGATTAGATTTATATCGTTGGTAGAGAAAAACATTTCAAATTTGTACTCTATTTTATATCTAATGGCGGTTGTGCCTTCACATCAATCTACATGTCATCGTTTTTGTTATGGGATAGTTGACTAAACCAAATTTAACAATCTGATCTTACGACAATATGTGTTTTTATTGAACATTATATATTTTTGCTATAGCGAGAGTGGTTTTAAACTTTGCCTGGAATAGTCTCCTTGTTTCACACCTACGGTATAATTATTCGACATTTCAACCTAAGTTCTCGGACGTCGATCTTCGGGTTTGGCTCAATAATCGTGTAGCGTTTTTTGGAGCGTGAGATCTGGTGTTTGATTTGTATATATGGACAGAAGATTGATTCTTGTAGTAATCTAACAAATACTATAACATCCTACGGGTGAAAAGAAAAATCTTAAGAAAAAATGAAAAATTCGAAATTAATTAGTTATTCACTACCTGAAATCCAAACATAAAATCTCTTTAATGAAATGGGAAATTAAGATTTTTTTTTATTCAATTTGATTTCTGAATTGACTTACAAACACTTCAATTAATCCTGAAGCCCGAAAATCAACGATAGGATGAATCTTCTGTGACCTCAAGATTTTTTATGTTATTGATGGGGTCAAAGTTATGAGTTCAAGAGTGTATATTCCTTAGTTGTTGTTAGGGCTGTAAACGAACCGAGCAGCTCGCAAGTTTGGCTCGTTAATGCTCTGTTCGGCTCATTTAATAAACAAGCCAAGCTTCGGCTCCTTTACTCAACGAGCCAAGCTCACGCTCGTTGAGTAAAGGCGCTCGTTGAGTAAAGGAGCATTAACAAGCCAAGCTCGTGCTTGTTTACTCAAGCTTGCAAGCTTGGCTCGAGTAAAGGGCTGTAAACTCAAGCTCGCGAGCCAAGCTTGAGTTTTCGGCTCATTTACTCAACGAGCCAAGCTTCATTCAACAAAAACATGACTCGTTAGGGGAGACTCGATTAGATTAAAATGTTCGTTTAGTAAATAACTAAGTTCGACTCGTTAAAATTTGAGCCAAATTCAAGCTCAAATTCTTAACTTGTTTAATTAGTAAACGAGCCAAGCTCAACCTCAACAAAACTCGGCTCGTTTACAACCATAGTTGTTGTCATGTACCCACCTGAACAAAACTTTTCCCGTATTGTATATGGTTAAACCAATACCAACTCTAGCTAGATGTCATGCAAAGATCCTTGCAAGAGCCCTTTGTCGTTTTTCTCCTTTTTTCCAATTTTCTTTTGCTTTTTATGGTTAAAGTTATGTTTTTTGCTCCAAGGTAGTTGAGATTGACTAACCGGCCACCGAATAAGTTTTAAAAGTATTAAAGGGAAACCTAGAATTATAATTTAATATAGAAAAAGTAGTACTGTTGAGGCCATATTTTAGTAGAATTTGAAAAAAAAAGGAAAATACATTAAAACATAACCGAATCCTATCATCTTTTAACCTGATCGATTTAGTCGAAGAGCGCGTAAGCTGCTCGGACGCCTGACGCTATCAAAAATACATATTTTGACCTTTTCTTCTTTTGGATCTACAAATTCATTATCAAGATTTTTCAAGCATCGCTCCCTTGTGTCCAAAGGTCAATAGTCAAAAACTTCATAATCAACTTTTGGAAATTGTTTTGTCCCATTAAAATTCAATGAACATAGCCAAGTATTCATTCACCCCTTCCTGTCGACTAGTGATCTTGTGGGCTAGTAATTATGGGGAAACATGCAATTTCATTCCTGGAGAGGAAAGGGTTTGTCTTTAATCTCCGTTTGGGGAGATTGCATATGACAAGTGGAAAATCATGAAATTCCATTAACTCGTGTAAGCAGGCCAAACTTGATAACAAAAAAAATGCAAGTAGGCCAAATGATACTTATCAAGTTTCTAATAAAATCTTTTTTTGCCGATCAAAAAAAGAAAAATGATATTCAACCTCCAGAAACAAAATTGCCAATCCTGTACCGGTCACCGTATTGTGTTCCCTATTAGGACTGTACATATTGATATTAATTTGTAAATCAATACATTTTTTGGATTTATTACGATAAATATTTCATATATCTTCAATAGGTTGATGTAGAATCGTAAAACTTAAATAGAAAAAACAAGGAAAGTTATAACACTTCGGTATACCTCAATATTAGTTCTAAGAGCAAATTAATATATAACTAATCAAATTTTGTTTAAGTATATTGCAGTATTGCTTTTTTAGGGACAACAAATACACATATTTTAATACCAATCAAAATTTCTAAAATATGATAGAAATAGCCCCTATTTTGAACCGTATGAATCACCAAGTTAAAATACAGTATAAAGTGTATCAGCCGGTACGATACAACATTAACAACTTGGTGAAACTACTCGTGCTCTTTCTTGTTTTTGTTTTTGGCTAATTGGTTATATCTCTACCTTCTTCATATATGTGCATTCATGAATGATCCACAAGATTTCAGCATTAAAATGGCAGCTAAATTTGGAGTGTTTGGGCTAGCTCCAAACTGCAAATAATTGGAACAAATTAATGCTCATACAACACTATCTCGGGACTAGCGAACAATTTTTGAGCCCCTAAACCCCTCACCCTATATCCCTTCAAGAGGGTATGTCTGAGGAGACCAAAGAAATATGCTCTTTGAATCCTTTATAGTTTATACCCATTGGCCTTGTGGTCCAATTCCATTTCCCTTTGTGTCCCATTAGGCTCAGTGATGGGTTTTGCCATTCCGATGCTCTTTCACCCTGCCTTTTAGGCAACCATTCAGTATTTTTTTTTCCCCATTTTTTGAGGATACCTATAAAAACCCAAATCAGATCATAGGTTGGGCATACAATAGGGTTGCTTCCATTTTTATGTCAAAACTCAGTACCGAATGTGGGTTTTCCCTTTTCTACCCCTCAATTTTGACAAGGACTATTTGGTAGTGTTTCTTTCTCGTTTGAGAATTGATAGTCACACTTCTTTTTTTGTTATCCACGTTCCTTTTTTGTCTTTTAGCAAAAAAATAAAAATAAATATCTGCACTTTCAACACTAAAAAAAAAAAGGGAATGTGAATAACAAAAAAGAGAGTGTGAATATCAATTCCCTTCTCGTTTTATGGACTTAAATATTAATCTGGTTCTATTCATTCCTGTGGAATTTTATATTTTATATTTTTTTATGCAGTTGATTAATTGTTGAGCTTTGCATAGTATTTGTCGGTGTACAAAAATGAGAATTGATTTTCACACTCCCCTTTTTATCATTCACATTTTTTCTATGCATGTGAATTTACTTCAATAACCCTAAATGAGTGAAAAAGTTAACAAATGAAAGTGTAAAATGGTGATTTCAAGTGATTAAAAAAAAAGAAGTGCCAATCGTAAAAAGAGGAGTGAAAAAATCATTTCATACGAACACATTTTCTTAGTTGCGCGTTTAGAAGCAAACAAATGAAGGTAAATTACACACCTATAAAGTAATTTCCAATTTTCACTTTTATCGTTCAAAATTAATTACTAGAGCTTTTCTTATACTATATTATATGCTTTTGATAACAAAAATAAGGTTCAGCCCACTACATGGGAAATAATGATTTCATGTTTTATTTCACTCCCATAAAATTCCATATAGGGGTCGAATTTTTTGTCAATACGGCCATTTGGTAACTACGATCTATTTTTTTTACAAAATTTTTATGTGGCATTGATTTAGGATAAATATGGAAAACAGAAATTACCCACAAAAAAAAAAGTGGAAAATGAAATACACAAGTGAATTGGTAACATTTTTTTTTTGGGTATTATAATGGATTTGCATAGGTCATGGTTGAGTCATAATCACGTCGTATGCCTAAGCTAAGCATATTGTAGATGTTGTATTACGGTATTACCAATGCAAGTATATGAACAAATTTCAGAAGTTTAAGGGACTAAAATTGAATTCTATACCAAAAGCAACAACGTCTTGAATCTATAAATCCAAAGGTGGTGGAAATATTCTACAGTAACAATTCTCCTAATGCTTTTTCCTTTTTCCGATGGTCTGGGATGTTTGGGTTAGCTTATTCGCTACTCAACAAATCCCTACCCCACACCGGCCAAAGGTAGACCTATTAGCGTCGAGACTGGAAAATTCACAAAAAATTATTTTCTTGCAAACTGATCCCAAAAATTGAAATCTGATCAATTGTGTGGAAAACAAACCCACCGAACAACCGAACTTTAACCCTTTTGGGCTATATACAATTCTCCTAATGCTTGTTAGTTTTGTTGAGATCCATTCTTT
Source organism: Rhododendron ovatum (assembly GCA_019656835.1). Lineage (NCBI taxonomy): Eukaryota > Viridiplantae > Streptophyta > Magnoliopsida > Ericales > Ericaceae > Rhododendron > Rhododendron ovatum. The sequence continues at coordinate 11,043,854 of CM033792.1, forward strand.
TGTTGGTCTTATTACATGTGTGTTTACAAAGGTATATACTATGTAATAGTATATGTATGACTCCGGTTGGGCTGACATGTCAGTAACTGTCCTTAACCTTTTTATTATTTTACTACCTAATTTTCCAATATATATAAAACAATTAAACCTTTCTTGGGTGGCTGTGAACCTCTCTGATCCTTCTATTCAATAGTCTATTCCTCCTTTCCCATAATTAAAATCATGAACTGCAAATTAAAATACTCATATTCCAGATGGATTTGGTGGGTTTGTAGGCTTAATCCAGGTGCATGTTCATACTATGATTTAGGGGCTTTTTTTTTAAATCAATGGCTGGGATTGGGCCAAAAAAAAGTAGTAGATGATGATCAGAGGATTGAATATTCATCGAAAGAAAACAGAGGATTCTACACTACTATATTATACACCCGGGGCAGGGCTTCTGTGTAGTTGAGAAATTTAAAGGCTTCGATGCAGTTTTTTGGCTATGGGTCCTCGAGGAATCGGGGTCCCTGTAGTGTATATCTGCGTCATAGGGGCGTAATGCACAAGTTGAACCGTTTATCTTGGCTATCAATGGTTGATGTTTGCAATCTCTTCTTGAAATTTTAATCATTATATTTCGGCAATCAAATATCTTCTTAAAGAAAAACGAACTTCCATTGTTGCTATCCAATGAACTTGATTTCTGTCCCGAAGCAAATTTTCAACCACAAATTTTAGATCAGATCAAAACAAAAACTACACCATATAGTTAGGTTTTCCATATACAGATTGCAGTGCCAAGCACCCACTTGGCAGCGGTGCCGAGCGGTCCATACGACCATTCATGTCAATAATGGATGACTCATATCTTAATCCGAATAACGGACGGTCGAAATTTTTATGCAGTCGAATTAGATACAAGCCGTCCGTTCGCTCGACACCGCTGCCAACCACAGGGTGCTTGACAGCATCTCCCATTCCCATCAAATGCAGCAAATGCAGCAGCAAATAAAGAAATTGGAGATGAAGGCATGAAAAGATGGAGCACTAGTTGGGGACACATGGTATTGTAACTTTTTGTTGTTTGTTACTTTTTCTCAACTTACACTGTGGTCATAGCAGTAGTAAAATTCTTGGGGAAATGGGCTTAAAAGATTCCTACTCAAAGGCATACATTAATGTGTCCATGTTGGTGTATTATATTACTACAATCTTTTTATAAGTTCTTTTATGAAAAAAAAATTATTATTATAAGTTGTGTTTCAACAGAAAAAAAAAAAAATCCATTGGGAACAGTCTTTTATTTTATTGAGTTGTTGACTGAATTTCTACTCTATGTAACTGTTGGAATACTAATGATGTGGAGCGATGATCACAAGTGTGCTCATTAGCTCAGCTTTGTGGTGCGAAATGATATTATATAATTTGTGTATTTTGAAGTTGCGTCCGAAGGGTATGTACGTAGAAGTATTTTTGAAAATATATGCGGAAGGATATTCTTGAAACATAGGAAGAAAGAGAGCAAAAAAAAAAAAAAAAAACCAAGATAATGGAGTATTTTCCCTACCCCCTCATATTTGATTCCTAGTTTGGATGGAGAAATATCAAGGAAAAACTTGTGAAAAAATAATTTCGCTTAGCACTTTTTCTGGGAAGGTAAATTAAGATTATATTGAAACAAAACCACTTACAGGCGTAACGCTTGGCACTTTTCTTCCTTTTACTCTTTCCCCATTTTATTTGTTATTTTCGATTCTTTTTTCATTCTACAAGTTACAAGCAAAACTCCTCTCAAAATACATAACCTCAACACAACCTTTATTTTATTTTTCTTATTTAGAATAAAATGTTTCTCAACTTAACCTTTTTGAATTACCCAAAAAACTTTAACCTTTTGAACTGAACATGAGTTGATCTTTCAGCAGCAAAGGATAATTCTTTTGGCCCACACCATATATGGTCCATTCAAACAGCAGCTAGCGTACCAGTGGAGATGTTTTGCGTGCTTGATCGAACAATCAATTTTGTTGAAATTCCTTGAATTTGGTGGGCCTTTTGTCTTGTTTTCAGACCATTAGGGCAAGGAATTTGGGATGTTGCTGTGCAGTGATGTGCGCAACATCATGCTACGCACCTCTAAGCCGTTGGATCGTGCATTCGATGACTCGGATCTCATCTCGGCGATGAATGACTCTCGATCGTTAGTTATCGAGATGAGATCCGAGCCGTCGAATGCAAGATCCGACGGATCGGAGGTGCGTAGCATAGTCTATGCAGTGAGCTACACAGCACCAACCCGAAGTCCATGGCAAGTTTCCACAAAAAAGAAGAAAAGCCATTTGGCCGTATGGACTTTGTTATTTTGTCTTTATTCAATTTTTTTATTTATATTTATTAATTTTGCGTCAAATTTTTTTTTTATAACTTTTACTCAAATTTATTTGGACATATCCTAGAAAAATCCAAGAAGTCCAACTCGGTACGAAACTGTATTTACATTTGAGAATAAATTCTTTACACCGCCGGTATAAACATTTATTTCATCCAAATCAATTGCATTGCGACGCAAGTCAGGTCAAACGTCTTAAGTTCGTAATTGCACGTGGTTTAGACTTCCTTAATTAGGATCTCATCTGAGAATATATCAAGGGAAAATGACGGCCAATGACGTATTTTAATAATTAATATCGGCTAAGAACATGCTGAGAACATTTATTAATATTAAAAATATCATTGATAGGTATTAAGTATCAAAACACTTCCTTGCCCGTCATTTTCCACTCACGACAATCCTAATTGTACGGGGACCTATAATTGTACGGACCTATTAGGAGCCCAGTGAAGTGCAAGTGGGCCCACAACGAAAACCAAAGGCCCACCACAAGTTTTTTCCAAATTCCATGTAGGGTATGGGTTTTTGGACTACATGAACAAACAAAAACTAAAGGGAAAATGACGGTCAAGAATGTGTTTTGATAATTAATACCTGTCAAGAATATATTGAAAATATTTTTTAATGCTAAAAATATTCTTGGCGGGTATTAATTATCAAAACACATCATGGGCCGTAATTTTCCCAAAACAAAAGGGTTCGGATCCTCCCCGATCAAAATTTTGGATTGGACTGGACAATTCAAATCTGAAACCACATACATTGGCACAAAACAATGGTAAGAGTTCTCGACCAAATCCGAACCATGAATTACAGCAATAGACGATTCAGGTTTGAATTGTCCCGTCCAATTCAAATTAAGGACCGAAAAAAAATCCAAAGGAGAGAATTGGGTTTGGGAGTTTGGATTTTCCAATTGAACATGAGTGGAAATTTGGCCACCAAAGGATTGGTGTGGTGCCCCTTGTTTGGAGGGGAAATGCGCTTACCCTTATCATTTCAATATTACCAAACGAAAGATATGAACGAAAGACATTAAAAGCCACCACAAAGAGACAAGAGCAGCATGAAAATCTTGACTTTATGGCATGAAAATCTAATCAAATATCCTTTAATTTGTATTGTCTACTATAAAATCTATTTGGATTTTCAATCCCCATTCTGTCTTCACTCCACTATATATACATATAAATAACGTACACACTGTGGATATATATGTTCCCTGTTCCCACCCTAAAGATTTGACTGCAAAAAAAATGACAAAACACATGTGACATACATGCTAGTATGCAACTAGGTTTTTTAGGCCATGTTTGGATATGTTTTTCTTTGGGTTTTTGAACTTTTTTTGCCCTTATTGTGTGTGCTCGATTTGAAATAAAAAAATCTAAAAGAGTTGCAACGTTAACTGGGTGTGAAAACTAAGTACTTATTTTTTGAATTAAAGAGGATGTATTAATGTGAGAGAATGACCGGTCTCGTAAAGCGGAAAATAAGTACTAAAAAAATAAGAACCTTAACGGAACGTAATGGAGCCTAAGTATAATTTCAAAAGCTAAAAAAAAAAAAAACACATTTTTCTCTCATGGTTGAAGAACTTATACTACTCTTATCCCATCCAATACAGGTATCCACTTCATCTTTATACGGATTGAACCCGGAACTTCGATGTATTTAAGTAAAACTACACAACGGGAGGGTTGAGTGACACAGTCAAAGCTAATTTCTGATATTGGATTGTTGTAAAAATTTAGCACAACTTACTTACTGACTTTAAATAAGGGGTGGATTATGATGTTGCAGACAACTGATATTGGATTATGTGGGATGGCATAAATAACAGGTGTTTGGGAGCCTTCTTTTTTGTTTTTTTTGTTTTTTTTTGTTTTTGCATTTTACTTACTGACTTTAATTTTGAATTATGGTAGTTGTCTGCAATAGTTTCTTTCTTGATCACGAGGAGAGGCACAATCATAGGTGTAATATTCCACTAATTGCCTGTCAATTTTGAGACCCTGAGATCTAGGGCATAGACAATTGATCGATCAACCACTTTTTTGATGTGAAAAAACCCAAGTTGCTTTAAACAAGTGTGTGATGATATCACTTTGCAATACATTATTATGGATATATCATTGCTGCTTTAAACGTGAAATTTCATAAAATTAATGACCGTATCCTCCCCCACAAAAGCTTGTAATTTTCCCCTTTCTCATGCTTAATCCTAAAAAGGCTTAATTATCACACCGAAATTACCCATTAGAGAGCATTTGTCATCTGTACTAGTTGACCCTCAAACTGTCACGTCCTAAATGTACCATGCAAGACAGCTGATGTAGTCTATTTTACCAATAGTAATTCACTTTGTAGAAGAAGTCAAAAAAAAAAAAAAAAAAAAAGGTTCACTTTTATGATTATTTAGAAGGATGTGGCGTGTCTTAGATCATAAATAGATGGTTAGAATATTTGGTAGTCACGTTTACTATTTTAAAAGAATAAAAGTTTTTTAAGAGCTTGTCTCTTTTGAAAAAATTCTCTCTCTCTAGATCTTAATCAATTTATCCTTTTGATTTGGATGCATCACCTTCTTCTTGGCTAAATAAATTAGCTAAAATCTTCTCCAAAACAAAACAGAGAACAAATCTTGATTATAACTGTGTTGTCATTTGTTTTCTCTGTTTGGCATTGTTATTTTTATCATGATCAACTAGTAGAAGTGTAATGTCACCCCTTATTTATAACCTTCAACAATTTTGTAAGGAGCGCAACCAAGTCTATAGGCCTATATATGTCGCGTTCTTCATAATATTTGCTTATAAGCATCTTTCGCATTTAAAGTGTCTACAATGTGTCAATGCTCTGATTTTTAGGAAAATATTTGCTTATAAGCATCTTTCGCATTTAAAGTGTCTACAATGTGTCAATGCTCTGATTTTTAGGAAAATAATGACTCGACTTTACTTGCTTGCTTACGTGTTTTTTGTTGTTTCACGTCGGGTATGTATTCCGTATGCTCATTAAATCTATACTGATTAAGACACCTACTTGCAACTTTCGAGCTTAACTTATGCTTGTCTTAGCAGATGTATGTAACTAAGTATATTTCAGTTAACCATTCACAAGTTTCCGATACCGCTACTGAAAGATATATCCTGTTGCCATGAAATTCCCCAAGGACGGCATTGCCACTATTGACAATGGTGGGCCTTAAGATATGGAAGCATGCCTTGGGGACCAAATCATTTCTGGAGCAGGCTGTTTGCCCCTCTTGCATCATGCAAGAGAGAGAGAGAGAGAGAGAGAGAAACTAACTTCGTTTTGATAGAATTTATGGGGCTGGAGATCAAACAAACCAAAGTCAACCATTTATAGCACTAGTTACAACCTGGATCTAGTTTCAACCCCCCAACGGATTGGCCGATGGATTTTGGCTCGAGACTCGGGAGTTTGCTCACTCCTAAGGTTTTAGGTTCAATTCTACTTGCCAGCAACTCTTGGGCTTACTTTATCCTACGTACACTTAAGCGTGTGAGAGGGTTGTAAAGATTAATTTGAGGTGCTCGCAAATTGACTCGAGACACCGGCGTTAGCATAAAAAAATACACCTGGATTTAGTGTCTGTGGCTTGAAAACAAACTCATTATATAGTGTATCTACCATGATTGCGTATAGCAGCCATTTTTTTAAAGTCGTTATATTTAGTGGATGAGGCCAATGTATTTGGGATAAGGCATACATAGTGGATGAAGATGATGACTCTATAGGAGAGTATCAATCTTGACAAGACCAAAGATCGATTTTGCGCAACTTGTTTTTCGATTTTTGTGGTTTTTAATTTGTTTTTTCAGTTCCTCGATTATAGTTGTTTCTTGATATGCGCCTCTCTATTACTACGACTTCGAAGCATCTCCAGGCCTTGATTAAGCTTGCTCGTGCCGCCTTTATACTCGATCAGAGTTTAGCAAAGTCGTGTGATTTTTCCTGTGATCGATTCTTTTTGTTTAGTTTCTTCTTTTCCTTGTTCTTGGTTTTAATTAGCAAAAAAAGAATCAATTTTTTACAATATCCTAAAGCTCACTCCAGTCCTTTCTCAACCTATGCTAGATTGAGTTTTACTCAAATCAAAGAAGATTAAATTAAGTGTTGAAGGCCATCCCTCGCAAATATATACCCATTACATTGGTGAAAGTTCAATTTCAAATACTCAGACTTCATCGTAAATTTGAGTTTGTCTGTTGAAGTTCCATAACAAATAAAGTTTTTACAAAGTCGAGTAAAAATTTGAGCAAAGAGCGGAGATGCTCTAAGTACTCTGTGTAGTCGTTTACAATTTTGTCGTTTATCCACGAGCTACCACATATATAGACCTATCAAATCAGATATATATATTCACAACAGTGCTTGTTTCTTTGCTGAAGTATATATAGTTATCCATTACACAAAGTTTCATGTGCAAATGCTGATTCGATACACCCAAAATGAAGGGCTCCCCGCGAGAAATGTTTTTTTAAAATTGCTTACTTCAATGTTTTTCTCAGAACATAAATGAAAGTTTTCAGCACCGAATATAAGGTGGCTCGAGATACTCTGTATTACCACACACAAATATATATATATATATATATATATATATTTATATTTACGGGGGCAAATCAAAGGGTAGAATAAAACCAATGACGTAGACTTATCTTAATTTCGTTTCAGCCCAAGAGTATTTTTACAATCTAGTAGTATATGAGATGGCCGCCTTAAATTTGTACTGTAATTAAAATTCTTTTAATTGATTGATTTGGTTTTTTCAAAAATCGAAATATTCCGAAACTATCATGTCGGTCCTTGGCCCAACAAAATTTTGGACTTGATCCCTCTTAACTTCATGATTATTGGTGCACCTATTACGGTACAAACCTGTCACCAAGGTTAACTAAGGTACGCATAAACTGACCCATACACCTGAACTATCTTGAAGGGAAAAAAAAAATTATATGGTACAAATTTAATAGGGGGAACTTTGAAAATATGAGGACACCCCAACTGCAGTTCTCATGGGATGCAGTGGGGCAGCTGAAAAAGACATCAAAACACCATGAGTAATCAAGGACGAAAAAAACCCACGTTTTTTCCCCAATTCAATAATTGAAGTGAACCCCAGAATTAATGGTCCAACTGTTTACATCTGTTTGGCCTACTAATAGTAATATGCTATCATGGGCCACAAGGCCCACAACTGGTCATCATAAATCCGGCCTTAAGTACCAAGTACTTTTTTTTTTTTTTTTTTTGGAGGAGGGGCAAGAGGGTAATTGCTGATTAGGGAGGGCCAAAATGGACCCTTCAAATCCAAACTCCCGATGTGGAAGTCAGCCCCATAAACACAGGCCCATGAGCCTCACACATCCTTCGGGCGGGCCCAATGTCAAGGGTTTGGCCCAGTTCCACTGGCAGTGGGCCAAGATTAGTAATTGGATCACAAGTTTATATAGAGATTTACTGAGAAAACAAAACAATAAATATAGTAGAATGAAGCATAATAGACCGTAAACGAGTTTACAGGCTTTTTGGCATATTCTTTCACTTAAGAAGTAGCAATTGAGCATTTGATAACAGCATCTGGTTGTGATTTTGCTTCTAAAGCGAAATACATGTAGCTTAACATATGCCAGAGTGGGGTGGATTGTTTGAGAGTTGAACCCGAACGAAACAAGAAGGGTCGCGCGTTACGACTCACGAGCAGAGGCTACCCTTTTTAGTACTGAGGTGTTAAAACTCGTGAAGTAGTATTTTTCAAGTGAAATATTATTAGTAAAGAAAAGGCTACTTCGCTCCTCATTTTACATGATACGGTGTACAAACAGCCCAGCCCAAGCATATGTGCCTCCATGCTATGCCCAATCTTATGGGGGATAATGCATGAGGCCCACCCTACATGGATAGGCCTGCCCTAGAACACGTCCATCAATACCAAAGAAGAAAATACTGAAGCACATCGGCAACAGTTTTTAGAGCAGGACAATGACCTAAAACCAATTTGTAAAGGATCAATAGCCCAGCTCCAAATATATATTTTTTTGAATGGCAAAAGAATAATTTTTAAAATTTTTAAAATTATTACAAAGATTATAAGGGTCATGGAGAAAAGGTATCACAACAAGAGGAATCCATCCCAATTATGTTGGCATCCAAACTTAAAATTGTCTCAAGATTAATAACCCTGATTGAATTTGAATAGGGTCGATATTCACCCCATTTAGCCCAATAATAATGAAATAGTAGTATAGAATGCTAGTGTTTTGTCAAGGGGATAAATAACTTTCAATTTCTTTTTTCTCTGGAAGAACATTAGTATAGACGTTTTCTTCTTTGGAAGGCCTACGAGATGAATGATTTAGAACACCGTGAAGGGCAAGGATTGTTGGGATTTGTCCCACATTGGTTAATTATCTTCTCCAAAACTAGTATATGGGTCTGGGCGGCCTCTCCACTCTTTGCCAATTGGTTTGGAGTTGAATGTTTTAACATAGTATCAAAGCTAGAGTTTCGGAGAATTTATTTCCCTTGTTTGTGCCATAAGTGCACCGTTATTTGATGTGATCCAAGTGTAATATGGATCATTTGTTTACCTTTCCACGTGCGAGTCGGGGGTCGCAATCCAAGTGTAATATGGATCATTTGTTTACCTCTCCGCGTGCGAGTCGGGGGTCGCAGGATGGTGTAAGAAACAATGGTAGAAGTTTGGAAGAGTCCTGTAAATAGAGATTGAAGAGGAGCTCAACTTGGTTTAAAGTCCCTACGTCTCAAATTATGTCTCCGCAGCAGACTTTATTTTACCAAACATGAGGAGAACTCGAACTCCCAATCATTTACACGTTGGAGAGGCCGTCTCTTATTTTGTGGCGAAGCGATTGGTAAAGTACAAGATGAAAGATGTAAAAATCAAAAAACATTGGCCGAATGCTACTGCATGTATTATACATGTGGAAATGATCAATTAGTTGTATTTGCCAAAGAAACTATGAGCAGGGGCGGATTCAATGTAAGATCAGCTGGGTCACGTGACCCAACTGACTTCATAATAAATAATAAATATGTTTGTATTGCTATTGAAAATGACTGATGGTTCAGTGGTAAGAACTGATGCCATGAAAGGCAAAGGACGCAGGTTCAAAACTTGTAGTGAATTTTTTTGTTCCTTTTTACTGTTAAGCCTCTAACAGTTCTTCTTTCCGAAATTTTTCAAAGATTTCCTCTTTACTTCATTTTTAATACTCTAAAAGTTCTTCCCTCCATAATTTCTCAAAAATTTCTTGCGCAAATATATATACACAATATGTCTTACTGTGTTTGATATAGTTTCAATTTTTTTTCTCTTCCTGTAACTTAAAATTTATTTACTTTTTTTTACCTTTTGAAAATCGATTATGTGTAATTATAGCATGCCATATATTTTTCGTTAAACTCTTAGCAAGTTTAATTTATTTTTTTATTGTTGTCCATTACATGATCTTAATTCAAACTTAACAACATTACTACAAAGGTTTAATTTTATTTGAGTGATTTTATAATTTTTAATTATTGTAAAACATTATCGAGAGCCCATATTTGTACTCGAAATCTCTGGGTCAATTTTGTACTCGAGAGATGACCCATCTATGTAAAATTCCTGGATCCGCTACTAACTATGAGTTCCATCATAATGCAGGAAGGGGATCGATCTGGACATTTCTAATTTGATATGCAGTTAATCGCACTCAAGTTTAAGTTAGACGATTTTATGTATTCATATTCCAATACATATCGAAAGGATCTCGGAGACCCAGCAAAGCACGAAAAACGGAATATTTCAGATAAAGGGAGCAAAAGGACAATGAAGTCCTTCAGCAGACATTGTTATAGTGGCAGCCACAAAAAACCCAGGAATTCATAACCGATCGAGTGGTGTCTTGTCCCTGGGCGTCATGCGGTAACCCGATTGATCTTTCCCCATAGGTATGAACTATGAGGAGTTTTCATGCAGGATCAAACATTATCATCTTCATCTATTCATTCTCCAAAACTTTTGCCTTGTGTCTGCAATTCTTGCCTAACACGCACATCTATTAATCCAGAGAATGATTTTTAGGGGTGTAACCTTAACTGACGCAACGAACCAGGCCGAAAAAACTGATCAAAAATACGGTTCTTTTCGTTTTGGTAACCTTTTCGGTACGGTTCGGTTTCCTGATCGAATGGTTTTTTAGGTTCGGTTTTGGGGTGGTTGAAACCGTATTCCACCGAAGTTACCGAACCAAACTGAATTGTATATCCCGTGCTTTAGTTCCAACCAATGCCAACCGAACCATTGATTTCTAGTTTTCTACATTAACCTATTTTCATGAGTGCGGTTCTTGTTTTATCTTTTATAATTAGTGTATAAAAAAAAAGAAAAATCTCTTAAACAAAGAGCGTAGTCGCCAAAGAAAAGTGGGCTTTATGCAATTCATCAAAATACGATAACCGAGGACCTCGTAGTGCAGGATCATACGGAACAAAACGCGTACGCACGATTTTATATATTCGGCCAACTAAAATCCCTAACAGACCTTTTTTCGCTTCAATTGGTAACAGTAAAAGTGGGTATCTATAAATCAACTTATTGGCCAAATCGACTGTGACCACGAGGGAAATCAAAATGGGACCAAAAAGTGGTAAAAGTGGTAAACCGATGGTGCCGTTCACGTGGTGTTCAGGTCCATTTTTTCGGTGTGAAAGGGACACAGGGAATACCAACTGGGTCATGGACCCAAATCCAATGGTCATCGCTAGCAAGTACTGCAAGAACACAATCTATCTCTTTTCACTTTAGAGACAAGTGAAATCCCACATGAAAAAACACTCACCACATACTCCTACTTGGTTTCGCTTTTCGCGTACAAGCGAATAGCCGGACAAAATCGCGTGTATCTCACTCACGTGCATCGATTCTGTGGAATTCACATGTACATGGCGCAATGCCGAATTTGCGTCCGTAACATTGTTGATACCTTACTGAAAAATAAACTAGATCAAGTTAGTTGATTCTTTTAATTAATGCGAACTTATCTTCCGAGAGTTAACCGCCCATAATTGTATTTTGCACAAGTTAGTGTACAAAATAATTGGCTGTGGCCATTTATTAAGGTACACTTCATTACAGAGATAGTGGTAATTAATAGGCCTAATGGCTTATTTCCTCTAATTTCTGTCTTGTTTTCTAATGGTCACTTAGGAATTTTCAAATCAAGGTGGAAGTACATACGGCTCCTATCCGATCCCAATTTTTATTCTGATTAAAAGTATTAATTGGCTTTCAGTCATCTAGGAATCGACTACACGAATCCGTGTTTTGTATTGGGTCAGAATTTAGTCCAAGTCCTACATGATCATGCAATACCAAGAATTGGGTAGGGAGTACTGCAAATTATTTGAGGCAAGTCGAGTACGTAGTGAATTCTTTAGGGTTTGGCTTAAAGGCTTTACAGACTTTCACAAATACGTTGGATTCAACATGTTTATGATTTGAGTTGGTCTTAAATGAGTTAAATGATTGTTGATCATCATAAGCTGATATGTAAACTTTATTGCGTCAGCATACATAATTAATTGTTCAAGTCTGATTTGAAAACTCGACGACTAGTTCAAAAAAGATATTCGAGCATGTCTTGTTATATTCGAAATTCGTTTTCAAATACACCTTATTTGGTTGAGTTCAAATAGCTTAGTTCGTTTATAATAGGAATCAGGAACGTGAGAGAGCCCTCGTTGATTGACACAATGGTAGTCTCCTCTCCTAGTAATCAAGGGCTTCAGGAAGCTTTTGTTCTGAGGCTTTGACTCTCACCTACGTGCTTGTGCGGTACCCCATTTGAAAGAACTCCGGCCTGCTCCCCTGAGACTTGCTATATATCCTTTACTACGCCTAGTTGCCAATACCCGATCCCTCGAAAGAGAATAGCTGTCCGGCAATAGAAAGAAGATCCGATACAGGAAGTCTCACTCACGGCTGGGTTGGTTCCGATTTGCTTGATTTCTATAATAAGCCTTTTTATACAGGACTTTATTCCGTCTTTATTTGAGTGCTTTTAATAGATAGTGAAATTGATCATTCGGAGAATTAGTAGGCCCAATGAGTCTATATCGAGTGGAGTATAAAAAAGATTCATTTAATTGGATATCCGCTGGGATCGAATAATGATTTACTACGAAGCATCTCGAAAGAGAGAGGAAGAGTCTGTGTAACCACGATGACCATTTGTTCCCAGCTCATGCAATCACATATGTTTCCACTTTTAGCTAATTCCAGGATACGATATTCCTGGAATAGTATTAGTACGCGTAACTTCCGCGCTACAGGAATCATAACGGAATCACACTGGTCATTGTAGGTTTTGTAGCCAGAATATATCCATTAGGGACAAAAGGGTAACCCTATTTTTTTTCCTTGGATAGCAAAGACCACGTTAAAAGATAAGAATTTAATTGAATTGACAAGTCACTATATATACATAATCATCTATACGAATATACTTGGAGCGATTTCGGAGACACATCTTTTGCGTGAAATCCATTTTGAAATTCTACACAAACGATAATAGTTGTTCATTTAGTTTTTATCCTGTCAAATTTAGGGACAAATGTTACATGAATCTATCCAAATGAGTTGATTTTTTTTTTATCCTTGCCGACATCCGAATGAGTTGAATTTTTATGAGAACTCTTAAAAATTTGTTTTAAACCAATTGAACGGCACCAGAACCGACCGGCCCCAATATTCTATGTCTATATACTTCATCCAAGCTATCTCACGAAGTTATAAGATAAATTCCCGACAGGATTGTGCGTGATGAAACCCAAAAGTTACCATAAAAGGTGGAACCCAAAAGAAAAGGATACTACGTGTAAACAACACATTGACGTGCCAAAAAAAAATAGGACAGTTGTATATCACCCGATTATTCTTCTTTATATGTATGTGATTGAGGTTTCGTTTTGCTCGGCAATTTATTTGCTTATGGCCTGTTTGGATGGGGGCTACAGAAGGGGTACTAATAATACCCCTCCTAAGATCGTGGGCCCATGGTTAAGTCATGGTTTGAGAGCACATTTTGTCGGGTATTAGCTAAGCCTTAAATTCTCTTTTACCCTCTAATACCCCCGGCGGAGGATTATTTATGGGGAAGTTCTGGGGTGTTATTACATAATATTCCTGGATAATACCCCCTCTTTCTTTCATTTCAACTATAAAATAACCTTATCCCCTCATTTTATCCCTCATCCAAACTAAGTACTATTTAATCCTCTGGATGCTCTTCTGTCCAGATTTAATTGGATTTGGGCAAAATGTATATGATGGCAAACCAAACAAGCCCTAACTGTGTTGTTCGGATTCGCGAGGGCGTGATGAAATCTGAAAGTAATTTCGATTATTGTCAATCAGATTTTGTTTGAATTAAAGGTGATGTATCGTGAGAGAATGACCAAACTCGTAAAGAGATAAATAAATACTTAAAAAAAATAAGAACCTTTTAACGGAAACGAGATTTTAAATTTGGGTGAATCCGGATGCTATTCTGTCTAGATTTAATTAGATTTAGGCAAAAGTATATGATGACAAACCAAACAGGCCCTAACTGCATGTGTTGTCTGGATTCGTGAGGACGTGCGTGATGAAATCTGAAAGTAATTTTGAATATTTGATTATCAATCAAATTGTTTGAATTAAAAGTGATGTATTATGAAAGAGAATGACTTTAACTCGTAAAACGAAAAATAAATACTTAAAAAACAGAAACCTTAGCAGAACGGTATTTTAAATTATTTTTTTCATTTTCATAACTATTTCTCAATATTCCACCAAATATCACGATTTCTATCCAAATTCCAAAACCCTAGGAATATACTGAGATTCTGCAAGGCTGGCCAGCATTAGAGAGATCTAGGTGGTTTCACCGCCAATATAGTTCTAAAAAAGGCAACCCTTAGCCACCGCTGGTCTCACAATCATGGGGCGGGGCAAAAAGGTTTGGACCACAATTAAAGGACCAAAGCTCCTAGCTCAAGCCATCACGACGTGTCCGCGTTCCCGGCACGCCACGTGGCTCATTCTCATTCGCAATTTATATGCTCATCTCGTTTCAAGAGACAAAAGGAATTAGGGATTCCTTTTGCACGCATATAGGAAACGAATTGTCTTCTGAAAAGGCAAATTCTAAAGAGCCGGTGTCCAGGGGCATAAGTTTGAGTACATTAATTGTATTTTTGTTATACCTATCGCAAGATTTATTAATAACCAAGTTGAGAATACAAACGTTCAATCAAAAGAAGTCCAAAAATATTTTGAATGACGAATATGACCATAACTCTTTATCTTCCTCTATCTTTAAAATAAAATAAAAAAAAAACACAAAAAGAAAGGAAAATGAGAGAACAAGCCTGTCACATTTATGTTTTCTGATACTTCTACATGGAGGTTCAAGTTCAACCAAGCAGTACTGCTTGCACCTGCTATCAAAAGAATCCACCTTTGCCAGCAAGCAAATTAACTTAAGGTATGAATTTTTACCAAGTGTTGGGCACAATTTTACTACATGTCCGGACAAGGAAAATATCATCAGTGGTTCGCAAAAGAAGAAGAAAACCACTTCGAGCAATATAGAATTGAATCCTATATTTTGTGTGAAGTATTAGAAATTAGAGTTTCGCTAAATTTTCATTTTTGTTATCTCACTCGAGTTTTGCACTCGACTTCAATTTTTTTCCCCCCTCTCTTAGATGTTAAAAATTAAAACTCGTAAATCTTTCGTACGTATTAAAACATTTCACCTGCCTAATTTTTAAAAGGAAATAAGGGTAATATTGTCATTACAAAACAGTATTATAAGCATTTATGACTGGTTTAGAAAATAGCTGTGAAAAGTGATATTGTGTGAGTATCCATGAACATAACTCCTAGATTTCGGTATATTAATTGCACCAAACTATTGCCCAAGGGACACCTATTAGCGGGACCGTATTTTCCGATCACTTGTGATCGGTATTCGAAGAAGGTGATTTTTTTTTGGTACGGTTAACCTTCTCTACTAGCTTTAACAAATGAAATATTTCGACCATCAAAGTGAATTCGGAGGGTCAAAATAGCCCAAAATTGGATAGGTCCAGTTGTTTTTTTTTAACAAAGGTTGAGAAGCATCACGTACCACCTTTCATGGCTTTTCCCTCGCTACACCTTTCTTTCTTTCCGTGCCGTTAGATCATCCAATCAGTGTAATAATGGCGCGCAAGAGATCTTTTTGTCGATAAAGCTTCATAAAGAAAGGCGAATATCACCCTTTTTCTTTTCTTTATTTCCCACCTTTTCTCTCTCTCTCTCTGTGTGTGATTTTCTATGTTACAATTGTATCAAAGGAATATTTGTTGTTGAAGCTTTTGATGATGACGTCCTCAAATTCATTCGTTAATTAACAATTTCATGGATAATATAAGCATATTTAGTGCATGGTTTAATATTTAATTGTGAGTGGCTTTTATGGTGTGTACGTACGTCCAAAAGTTGCTGAGTGAGAATATAGCATGTTGGATTATTCTCATTTTCGGCAAAAAAAATTTAAAGAACTGTAGAGACTTGACCAATTGATAACTACTTTTCAGGGCTCTGAAGACTAGATTAGCGAAATAAACAAATTGAGTTAGGCTCAAACTTGACTTGACTTTTGGCTCGCTCAAACACACACACACACTCTCTCTCTCTCTAGTTTTTCAGGGGCGTTGCTGGAAGTTTTTTTGGGGGTTGAGGGGAGAAGGGATTTGGGGGATTTTTTGGCGACACGTTAGTAAGGCCCTGTTTCCAAAAGAGAAATAAGTACTTATTTTTTAAGAAAGCAATTTTAAGTTCAAAAATCATATGCTTACGCAAGTAATTTTTTTATCAATATTGATCTTATTTGATAAATCTTATTGAGATATTTTATACGGTGTAAAAAAATTAAAAATTTATTTTTTATTTATATTATTTTTAAATTTAAAATATAAAATAAAAATTTATTTTAAAAAAATATATTCTGGAACGGTTTTCCAGCTGTAGAAAGGCATAGAACGAGGCAGTGTCGACGGAGAATAGGTTTGCATAAAGCTGTTTGGGGTCTAGCGAAATTCTCTCAGGAGTTTGCATTGGGCAGGGTGCTTTTCTTTGGGAATGAGCTAGTTATCATTGATCATGGGAAAACAGGTGGATCACCTCATGTAAAATATTTTTTTAAGAAATAAATTTTAAAATTTTATTTTCTAGTGTTTAATTGACACATAAAAAATAATTTTTCAAAATAATTGCATATTGTTGGTTTAGAAATATTTTAATCAAGTAAGCTCTCTCTCTCTCTCCTTCCTCATTTTGGATCTACTCCTTCTGTCCCGTTTTCTTTGCCCTTTTTGATATTTGTGTCAATTTTTAATCACTTATATCTTTCACTTTGAATCTTAAAAAAAAAAGCAATATGAATTTTATTTGATAGTTCTCGATTAGGTCTATAATATAAAGTTTTTAAAATTATGAAAAATATTTAAAAATTGAGAGATATAATGTTTAAAAAATGACACGAATAACGAAATTGTACAACCAAAATAGAATGGAGGAAGTATTTGCGAGATTAAATTTTTTACACCGCCGGTGTAAACATTTGTTTCCTCCAAATCAATTATATTACGACACATCGCCATGTTTTATTGATTGAGACCACTGTTTATCAACGTGGAGCAATGTAATTAATTTGGAGAAAATTAACAAATATTTTCACCGGCGGTGTAAATAATTTATTCTCATTAGATAGACATCCCATTCACCTCTATCGGTACTAGTTCTGTTGTAGTATTTATCTTGGTTAGAGTTTGAATGAGAATCATGAGATAATGTTTATCTAATAGGATCCGCTAATGATATAGGTACCGACGGTTGGGGAGGAAAATCGTATCGACCGGCCGCGCCAGGTCGTCTCCGGCCACCGGACGGCCGATCTGAGCCGTTCAAAAATTTTAAAATAAAAAACCGGGGGCCTTTCGCTAGAATAAATGGCATCCGAGGTGTGTATGGTGATTGATCCGAGCACCCATTTTTCGTGTATATATGTATATACGTGTATACACACGAAAAAGGGGTGCTTGGATCAAGTACCCTACACACCTCGGATGCCATTGATTCTCGCGAGAGGCCCCTCGGTTTTTTATTTTAAAATTTTTGGACGGCTCGAATCGGTCGTCCGGTGGCTGAAGACGGCCCGGTGCGACTAGCCGGTACGATTTCCCTCCTGGCCGGTCGGTACTCATAACAGTACTCAATAGGATCTCACATGATTTGGGAGAACCAGATTGAATACGTGGTTTTGGAAAATATAGGCCCATCGCGGTGTGAAACACAAAAATGGCTTACGGTCAAAATCAGAGAAAAACAATTTTACCCCATTGGTGCAAAATATTTTACCCAAACAAAGGAAAATTGATAAAATATTTTATCAAAAAATATTTTACATCCAAACAAACGGAACACTAGTCTTTGCTTTTCTTGGGAATGATTTTGTACTTGGCTTCTTGTCAACAATGTCATGCTTTGCTTTGTTGCATGGTTTTTTTTTTTTTTTTCAATAATGGAGTAGTAATTTTGAAGTAGGTTAAGTTTTTTCTAGGGGAGTCAAACTTTTTGAAACTCTCTGAATACGTACTCTCGGAATACGTTTCTTTTTCCTTTTCATTTTTATTTCATCCTTAATTTGATCTTTCGTGATTAATAAAAAATTTCTTCGCCATACAAAAAAAAAAAAAAAAGGCCTCCGTAAATCAATAATGCCAATATTTTGGAACTAGGTAAAAAGCAAGGACAGGAAAATAGTGAAAGGTAGTTCTGCAAATTATAAGTAGAATAAAAGGGTGTAAAACAAACCAAGAATTATGTCACTGCCACATATATGGAGTAGATGATTATCCTTGTGTTAAGTTTGGTGTAGAAATTATATAAGTTAATTTGTGTTAAGTACATAGTATTAGTTTTAGGGGGGGTTTCCGTTAATACTTTTGGACAACAACTTATGCCATTTTATCATCTTGTTCATGACTTCATGCTAATCAACCAGTTTTGGCATTTTAGCATATTGTTCATAATACTAATCAACAATTTATTCACATTATTTCACTCACAATCAACAACTTATTTAAGCATCTTATTTACACTAATTAATCGATAACTTCTTAATTAGTGAAAACAATTAACCACTTGTTAAAAACAACATCTTCTCCTTAACTTATTCGCCACCGGAAACATTCAAATCATGCTCTTTTATCTTTCTAAATTCTCCATGCAACCAAGTCATTCTGTGGAACCCATGCAAATTAAAATTTAAACATGATGGGCCCTGATATATAGTATTTTGTCTCCAAGCCAAGTACTATTGGAAAAGTCGGTCAAAGCTAGTCCACAATTAATGGAGCATTTTTGAGATTTTACAAAAGTGTTACACACACAACGAAAGAGTTTTTGAGTATTTTACAATATACAACCAATCTCTAACCGTCCGTTGCTATAATAAATGGTCAGAATTCGCTCAAATTTTTCCCCATAAAAGTTAAACTTTTCCTTGGAAGAGTTTTTTTAAAATCTAGACCGTCCAAATACATTTGGACTGTCAGAATTACGCACACAACCAATACAACGGTTGTGCAAGTAGCATTTTTGAGTATTTTATTAGTACTATATACACATAGATTAATATTGCTTACCCCTGAAGCAATGCTTATTGGAGTAATAAAGGTTACATATGTGACATAAAAAGCATAATCAGATATATATAAACATGTGTCAATAGCCAATTACAATTGCTGATCAAGAAAACCTATTCCATTTTTTTTTTGGTTGCAATTCCACTATATATAGCACGGATTTGCTACTAGGTAATTTATTCAATATATCAACATTGATTTTCCGGTGTTATTTGTCTTGTTAATTACTCTTTCGTCCCAAATTGTTAGTTTCTTTTTAAAAACTTTGCCATTTTAAGATTTAAAAAATGAAGCACTTTCTTGCATAATGTTCCAGAAAAAAAAATTCCACTAATTTAAACTACTATATAAGGGAAATCTTCAAAGTTCAAACTGATGTGAAAATTTAAAAAATTACTATCAAAAGGAAGTTCTTAATTTTTTTTTTTTTGATAAAACTAGTGTAATTTTCGAAAAATAATGGACCAACAATTTGAGTTACATCTCTCTCACTAAAACCTTTTTTAATCAATTTATGAAGTATATTTATTTCAAGAGAAATGAACGTCCAAACTTTAAGCGTCCATTCCTCTTTTGACAAATATAATTCGATCAAGTCTTTCATCGATGTCAGATTTACATCATTTTTCAGCTAATTAATGGTACAGCCCATATCGGGACCTAAGAAATTAACCGATCGATCTAATCGACAAATAAAACTACCACAATCGATTTTATTTTACGCCACATGTGAGGAATCGCAAAGTAGCTAGCGATCGATCTTCTTCTGAGAATCTGAGATGAGATCATCATCTCAATCATCCAACCCAAGTTGAGGAATCGGACGAGACCTAACATATGGGTTGTCCTCATACTCAAAAAAGGAACACTTTCAGGCTTTATATATATATAAATAATCTTAATCGGCCATGAATGCTGCTGCATGCGATTACAGAGATTCCCAACTGCACATTTTTTTATTACTTGTTTATCGGCAACTGTGGTGCATTATTGAACTGGGGGAGCTGTAGAGGAGAAGGAACCCTAAAAAATGCCAAAGAAAACAGCTTGTATGGATAGAAACAGTCCAAGCTATGTCACAGTCCCAAAGTACGTGCACGTATAGGGAATATCATTTGCGAGCTTACGGTTGAATTTTCCCTTCTTTCTTTTTTTGGTTAAAAAAATTAGGGCAAGGGTATAATGGGAATTCAAATATTTGAAATAGATAGATCCTTTGTGTTGTAGTATAAGCGAATATATATGATTAATTTGTCGTGAGTTTATCGATGTCCGATTAATGTTTGAAATAGATTCTCTGTGGGTATTTTCCGTTGGAGGTTTGGTGTGTTGATTTCTGTGTATGTGTGTGTGAGTTCAATGTTGTCAGACGAGTTGGGTTTGGTCCGTTTCATTGCTTCGGTGTTGAAGGACTAATGGTGCTTCTATTTGGGAAAAAGTCTTTCCGCCTTTGTAACCGTCCATGCTTGCGTTAAAGGATGGATATGCACTTTGTATATTTTTTCCCTATGATTATCAATGGTAGTGTTATCCTTTTTGGGAAAAAAAAAAAAAAAAGAGGTGCTGCACAAGTATACACAGATAACGAAGGGTACTGTTCAAATGGGCCCGAGGATGCGGATATGGCTCTCTAGTCTATTTAGCAATCCACCGGTTATGTTCAATTTCTTACCATTCGTGGGTTCATTTCATTTCAAAGATTTTGTGGGAAAAAGTTATGCCAAAAATCAGTTTAATTGCATATCGATAGCTACGTGAACAAATTACCTAGTGCAAGAAAAAAATGGACGATGGAAGGTCTATCTTTTCTCGCACCATTCTTTTTTTTTTTTTTCCCTCACAAATGTGTGATTTCTCGTAGCTATAAATGATTAATTAATGTTCAATTGAACTAATTTTTGGCTTGAAGTTTTTTCTATATCAGATCTATTAATTATAAATAAGATTAACGTGTTAAACTCTGTAAATTGTTACTGTTTTTATTGATAACTGAATATCCAGGTCAGCTTATGCACACATCGACTAATTCCGGGGCCCTGAAGTTACCGACCGGACAAACCCTAGAATGGCCTCAAGGTTTGACATGTTTGACCTCCATGGGTTTCAAACGTGCGATCTCATGAATGACAACTGCTAATTTGTTTTTTCATATCCAATTGGCCAAAGTGATACCAAACTCCTTGGGGAGGAAAATTTTTCAGTGCCGGGAAGGTATTACGTGTTGCCCGCTCAGCGCATCCGAGCTGTCCATTGTGTTTTTGGACGACTCGGATTTGGAGAGAGAGAAAGTGATGGGGTGAGAGGAGAGAGAGAGTTTCAATCCGAACCATCCAAAAGTATATTGGATGGCCTGGATGTAGCAAAACGGGTACTACGTAGGATATACCCATCTAGCTCGCGAAAAATTTCTCAGAAAACTTTCCAACAGTCGCAACGTCTTTTGTGGTATGACTTGTTTTCCATTGTTGTGTGAGAATTGTGGAATGGGACGGGCTCTAGTGCACCTGCCGCACTACACCATATATATAGTGCGGCCGATCTAATCGTCCATCTTGGTGCGGACAGTTTGAATTTAATTCGAGCTCCCCCGAATGCTAACCGTCTATTGTTCGGATAAAAATCTGAGCCGTTTATTACCGAGATGAACGGCCAGATTGACCGACCGCACTACACGTGTAGTGCGGAGGTACATTACAGCACCCCGGGTCCGAGAATTGTTTTTCCATTGTTAGCAACCAATTAATGCGAAAGTACAAAAATAATGTTAGATCAATTTTCAAAGGTATTGCCACTCACCAGGCAATGGGTTCTGACTCACTTTAGTCAAAAACTATTGGACTGTTTTTAGATACAGGTATGACATATGCAATTAGTAGCAAACAGCAATATTCCTCATAGTCAATAAAATAGGCTAGGATCAAAAATAAAAAAATAAAATAGGCTGAAATCTTTTGCTAGTTTTTTTTCCCCCCGTACACTGGGAAATAAGTTAAACAAATGAAAACAAGTTTGCCGCAGTGGTCAGGACGGTTGTCTAGACTTTGAGAGTACTCCTCAAAATCTGAAGTTCGATTTTCTACCGAGTAAATACCCTAAAGTA
Source organism: Rhododendron ovatum (assembly GCA_019656835.1). NCBI lineage: Eukaryota > Viridiplantae > Streptophyta > Magnoliopsida > Ericales > Ericaceae > Rhododendron > Rhododendron ovatum. Next base: position 11,066,104 of record CM033792.1, read on the forward strand.
AGTGGGGGCCATGATTGGCGTGACCGCGCTAGTTAATTCACCCGTAGGTTTGGGTTGCACAGTCGGGTCTATTTATTGGCCTGATTGTAGAATTGTTCCTCTGTTAAAAAAAATAAAACTATTTAAAGAGTCAGTCCCTCAAAAATACCATCGTTGCTGCGTAGTGCATATGTGTTGCTAACTACAGTGTTCGGATTAACTTAAGCACACCTCAACTAATCACGGATGACTAAATATCCCACCGTAACAGCGTATAATAACAATAATGGTCATAATAGAAGAAGGAGTGAATGGAGTATAATTTATATGTAAGCAACATTGACTTTTGAAATGGTACGCCGGCCAATTTTCTATGTCATCATTTTAAATACTTCGATAGTCAACTCCGAATCAATACATGCCGGCGTCGTGTGCAAATTTCTTTTAAGAATAATAATAATAATCACAATCATTTCTTTTAAGAATAATAATGATAATATCACAATAATAATAATCACAATCATTTCCAGTATTTTTTAAGCACGGCTGAACATTCCTTTCTCTCACTTCATTTCTTTTGGGGATCTGGCTTCAAAATGAAGTTTGTGCATCTTAGGGGCTATTATGAGTTCGCTCGATGATCGGAATCGTTCATCTTTCATAGTAGAAAAACCAAGCTGATCTGATACCAATCAATGCATGTGATCAGAAAAAAGTTTATCATCCAAGAAAGAATTGCTTAATTATGTTCCGATCAACTATTGATTTGGATCAGAGTCCACAGTAGGGGCCCAAAATGCGTAAGCGAATAATTTGTTATTTATTAATTGAGAGTTATAATTAAACCAATTCACCCAATGAGAACCAGTTGACCTAGGTATGCTACACAGTACTATTTTTAATTAGTATCATCATAGACTTTGAAACAACTTTCAAAATTTTTAAATTCAGTCATCTTTAAAAGACCACCACCCCTTTTAACAGAAATTCTCAAATGGATCATAACTGTACAGCCCATTATGTCATTTATTTAATATTATATACTACAGTATAATGCTTAATTAAAACTAGTAGGCAAGCATCATGTTCTACTAGGTTTGTTGATTAATTAGGAGTACTACTTTAATTTTACTTACTTTTTCTTTTCTTTTTTTGCATCAATTGCTCATCTAGGAAAAAGTGTAAATTAAATAAGGATTATGACCAACTTCTTGAGTTTTCTTGGAGGAGAAAAAACTGATGGCGTGGGATTACTGAAATTGTCCGAACACTCATTCTCGTACGGTAAGCAAAATATACGGAGTGATATTATGAAGTCAATCCAATATGGTATGAAAACAAGCAATTTTGAACCACATGCTTCACCATGAGCACTCTACTTTATCGGATTTCAGGCCAAATTTGAGACGGAGCTTCTCACATCCATATCTTTGAGATTGCGAAAGAGAAGGTTTACTAAAATTTTCTATTTGTTCTCAAGCCTTTAAATAAGGAGTTGTTGTAGTATTTTATTTGGACTTATCCGCAATTAGCGTTTTTTTAGCTGTATAAGGGCCTTTGTGCAAGGAAAGTTCCATTTTGTTGGTAGTTTGTTCTTTTTGTTGGTATTGTGTTCTTCCTATTTTCCTTGCACAAAGGTCCTTATAGGGTGGTGTTAATGTCAAAACTATTTTTGTTATTGTCAATATAGTTTTGGCATGCATTATTGAAAGAAGCTTTCCGGTTTGTGCTCGTGCTCAAGAGCTGAGCTCACACATAGCACGAGCTCATGCATGCACAAAAATGCGGATTATGTGACTCAGGCTCCGTTTGTTTCGATTTAAAATGTTTTTCATGTAAAATATTTTTTAAGAAAACAAATTTCAAACTTTTATTTTCCGGTGTGGGGTTGACACTTGAAAAATATTTTCAGAAATCGACAAAATAGTGTAGAGAGAGAGAGAGGGGGGGCTTAAACGGTGGAGAGATCTAAAAATATTGGAGTTGAACGTGGGTCAGAACTTACGATCGAGGAAATTGAGCAGTGAGAATTGCTGTAGAATGCAACAGGTTCATTTCGAAAAATAACTTACAGAAGATTTAAGAATAAGTCATTTTCATTTACACAACCAAATACCAGAAAATAAATAAAATATTTTATGTCCAAACAAACGGAGCCTGAATTTCAGAAGTTGAGGTCTGGGAGAATTCGGTGGGCATTAGGCATGCACCTACTTTGCCTAATGGACGGCCAGCCATTAGCTGAATCAAGACCAAGAAAGAAAGGGAAAAAAAAAAAACAAAAAACAAAATGCTGAATAGGTTGTAGATAAGGTTTAGGGGAATTCAGTGGTATTTGCTTTATAGGCAGACAAGGTGCATCCATTTTTCCTTTCTCCATCCTCGTTCTGTGGCAAAGCAATTAAGTGCTTTTTTTAAAATAATTTTGGTTGGTTCTCGGAAAAATATTTGAGCAAAACGACAACAAAATGTGAGAAAATTTTGGGTGAAAATAGGGTATAGTCCACGTGGTGGACTCGAGCGCACATCCGGACCATCCCGGATTTAGAGGCCGAGAAAGATGAGAGAGAGTACTCGGATGCGCACTGGGTACCGCCATGGTACCCAATTTGCACCCAAAAACTTCTCACAAATTAAGCCTCGCGTGATTTCATCAGCAACATAACGAGTCATTAATTGGACTAAAGGAAACATGAGTGTTCCACTAATCATACTAAATATTTTGGTCCCTAATGCTATGTTGCCTAAATCCTATTGGCGGGCGACACCGTTGCACCCAATCTTTCTGATAATCATACCAAGCGAAAAACTCCTTTTATGTTCGGGTTCTGTAGTACATGGGTGCAGTCTGCTACCGGGAACGACCCATGTTCTAGTACCGGTGGCTACGCAAGATTCTCCACTTGGTTGTGCTAGTGCAAGTACTGCGCGCGCGCGCGCAAACACACACATAGGAATTTTCAAGTGAGGGATTCCTCATTTTGTAAAATGAGGGACTTTCATTTTCCGATTAAATTTTAAAAATCCGAACCGTTCAATGTGTGCAGAATGTCATTTTAAGGGTCTCCGCGAGAAATCAGCAAAAAAAATGACCGGGAAGGGCGTCATCCGAGCAGTTTTTTTTGAACCGTTCAATGAAAACTGCTCGGATGAAGCCCTTCCCGGTCATTTTTTTTGCTGATTTCTCACAAGGACCCTTAAAATCACGTTCTGATCACTTTGAGCGGCTCGGATCATCGAAATTCAATCGGAAAAGAGAGTCCTGCATTTTAATAAAATGAGAGATCCCTCACCGGAACCTAACTCTAAATGTATATCTGTTACTAATCCAATTCTGTTAGTGATATCTAGATGATAATTCATAGATCCAAAAGGACCAAGGTACAAAGACTAGATCACGTTCAGTTAGCTTAACGGCAAGAGGGTTAATTGAGGACCCCACTTCACACGGACGACCATCTTATTTTTTGCACAAACTTTTTCAAACATTTTTTCTACAATTGTTACTCCTTCCATCCCTTTTTAGTTTTTATGGTCCAGTATCGCATTTTGCACTGTTGTCCAATAAGTGTTCATTTTAAAAAAGTTTGTCAGTAAAATTTAGTAAATTTTCCGTTCGGCCCTTTTGAGGAGTAACTACGAAGAGTTAGATTTCAGATTGTTTGAAATATCGTCTCTATAAAAAAAATTAAATTTACGAAGTTGGACAACACCCACAAAATAAAACTCGTGACGGTCAAGAAATTGCACTCTGAAGTTCAAATAGAGAAACACAGACCACATCCACAAATTGATCAACATCACTAACTTTTGGGTAGAAGTGGATGACGTATCGGCAGCAACTTCACATATTATTCAGACCCACTCTAAATTAGGGCTTCTTCCCAAACAACAAATAGGGCAAAGGAGAGGACAACTTATGAAGGGCCCCATTTAATGGAATTGACAGCCCCCTAGTGTTTCCACACACATTATATATTCCTTGTAATTTGTTTTTTTTTTTTCCTTCAGTTCAGAGGTGTTCGGACCAGTTTGCGTCCACCTTGATCAATCCCCTCATTGACTGGTCAAAGGCACGCCTCCAACCGGAACTATGGGATGGATTCACAAGGAATTTACTTTTCTGACGGCCTAACCTAAAAAATCGGACCCTGATTAATTTTGCGGGGAACAAATCTATATCACCAACCGAACTAGCGTGGGGGGCTCTTGATGATTGTTATTATTCCAATGCATATGTGGAAATAGATATATACACCATATTTATGTGGTGATTCTTTATGGATGTTGGTTTTTTGCTGCCCAATCATGGTGGCTCTGAAAGTGATTCCTTTTGCTTCCTCTTTAAGCCATTTTCATCCAATCAACATCCCTAGCTCTTTTTCTCTGCTTTACCTAAATTGGGTACTAACTTTGGAGTAATGCTTGTGTGAGAGTGAGACTCTGCTCCTGATTTCCTCTTGTTATCGGTTGATGGTACCTTCTTTATTTGATCAACGAAAGGGAAATGGTTTTCGCACTTCTCGTTCGTACAAAAATACCTCATGTACTGTTCTTGTCAAGTCTCGGTGCCCTTCTTTACTGATTCTTTGGTGCCCTTTTTTCCACAAACGATCAAAGGGTAAGTTGGTCAATTAACCTAAATAATGACAAAAATACTAGAGTGAATTTGTCAAAAATTTAAAGTGTCAAAATCACGACCCATCGAGAAATTCTAGCGGTACAACTCTACCCAAGATCCTTTCATTCTACCCAAGATCCTTTCATTCTGAATAGAAGGTTAGAAAGAGATGATCAAGATCAACGTGTGACAATTCTTTCTGGGCATTGATCACATGTTCCTACTACTTCCTGGACAGTTGCAATACAGAGCAGAGCCTCTGTTTTTTATTACTAATTTCCAAAATTTTCGGCCTTTTAACTTGTAATCGGAGAAGTTGAAGAGTAGCAGTACAGCGAAATAGAGAGTAACCCTGTTGTTGACATCTAAATAGGAAAACATAATTAGTTAAGGTGCGCGCAAACTGATCCGAACACTTGAGCATAAAAAATAAAGACATCTAAAGAGGAAAAAACTCCCATTCGCACAATGAACAAAAACATGTGAGATGGTTATAGTTTATTGGGCGACTGAGAGTTGTGCCAGTGATGAAGAGTTTATAGAAAAACTTTCAGATAAATATCAATAAATCACTACAAGAAAAAGTATGTTCAGCGACGAAAAAGTGGCGACGAAAAAATAAATTCGTCACTGTTTTGACAACTTTCGCGACGAAATTATTTCATCACCAATTATAACTATTTAGCGACGAAAAAGATATTTTCATTTAGCGACGAAAAAGATATTTTCGTCGCCAAAAGAGTAAAAAATGAGACGAAATTATTTTTGTCGCCCAAGATAACTATTCAGTGACGAAAAACATATTTCATGGCTAAATTGACCAATTTGGCGACGAAAAATATTTTCGTCTTCTTTTTTACGTTTTCAGCGACGAAAAATTTATTTCTTCGCCAAATGGATACCTTTGGTAATGACATTTATGAATTACGCTTTGTTACCAAATATACTTCGAGCATAACTCTTTGCTCAAGACTCCGATTGAGATAATTTAAATTGGGTTTGAATAAAAACATAAAGAGCTACGACTTTCATGCTTATTAAAATTGCTAATTTTAATGTTTAATAGTTCAAAATGCCATTCAAAATATATTTTAATGTTAAATGTATGTGTTATATATTAGATATTTCAAACATATGTTGAATAATTAGTTAAAGCTTGCGTGCAAAATTTAGGAGACTTGGATTCAAAACCCAGCTAGAGTAAGAGAGTGGGATTTTTTTCACATCTAGGAATGTCTTTTGCGACGAAAAATTTCGTCACCGATGGGTCCCTTTTGACAAGCCAAATGGAATAATTTGTGACGAAATTTTTTGTCATCAAAAAGCACAGGTGACCAAGAAAATTTCGTCACCAAGTCATTTTTCCGTGACGAAATTTTTTCGTCGTCAAAAGGTAGTTTCACGCCCTCAGTTTTTAACATAAATAATAATAGCTTTCGATAAATGGAATCCGCACAATAATACAAGTATTTCCCCAAAATACATTTCTTAAACTATCAAGAGTACGATCAAGTTTAAAAAATTACAATAATGGCACTCTAACCCCAAATTTTTAGAGATTGGTCAAAAGAGAGTCAATTTAGAGATTACATGATTTCTAAGTCAAAAGACTATATCGAAAATTACAACTACATCTTCCAAAAGAGTTTCACAGAGGTGTCAAAAGTAATTTTTCCATATTAGCTTTTAAAATGAAGATGTCAGATATGCACTACACTCTATGCCAATGACCTTGAGAGGTACCTAAAAATGATAATAGGTTGAGCTATACTAATCCAGTAGAAAATTCTTTACATAAGCTATATATATGAAAATGTGATGAAATATGTACCAAGAGTAGATGAATTTCAATAAGCGATCATGGGGAACAAAGGGTCACCGCAATGCACAAACAGACCACGACTATAGCGTTCTTGGCATCTTATAGATATTCCTAAATAAACTTGCCTCAATCTAAATAAATCTACAATAGATACTCAACTATTTCATTACTCCTCATACTAAAACCTCAATTTTTCTCGACTTCCCATTGATGGTAATCAAACTCTGTTTCCATAAAACTTTTTTTTCTTTGTTTGCAAATGATTTAGAGAAATATGAAATCCATACGGGTCAAGCTTCATTGATTCGAGCTTGAATTCCGAAATCCGTTGATTTATACCCAAATACCGAAAATCATTGATTTGCTCAAGAACACTCCTCTTTCCAAAACCCAAAAATCCTTTCTTTTCAAAATCTTTATAAAAAGTAACCACATATCCATTTCTCAATATTTGCACATTAATCCACATATCACCAATCTCCATTTTCACATGTATCACGCGTGATTCAGTCATCTCACTGAATGTCTATTGTAACGACTCGGATCCTTAAGCACCACAATATAAAAAAAAAATCACAATCTGTCTTTTATTCCAAAAACTATATAATTTACAACTATCGATCTCTATAGTACATTAACAACAACCTACTCTCGCAACAACTCGGACAAGCCCGCACCACCGGCACCTGACCCGCTAACCAACCTGCAAGCTGGAGTCCAAAGGACCCCAAGAGTGTGTGAGACATAATAACGTGTACAATATCAATGCTAAAATATCTGCACAGCACCAACCACCATGTATAACACCAACCACGAATATAACACAATCCACATAAATGGAACCACATATCCGGTCCTCCTCAGTCTATGACGGGTGACGTACCACCTCACTAGCCTCACTACAGCCCATTGGCCAACATGTCTTTTGGCATAGCTTATTAGCCTAGTTACCCCGCCGCATACCAAACAGTTCCACGACATACAGTCACCGTACACAACACAACTAACAAGAATCCAACATTAATATTGTACAAGAAACATGTATCTCATACTCATCCTTAACCATATACTTAAATCTTGCCTCAATCGGATATCATTTCATCTTAGGATTTTCAGCAAAGGCCATAGCCTTGAACTTGTTCTCTAAACTCACGTACTGCCTCCCTTATGTTTCCTTTCTCTAAAGCCTTCTGCAGAATAGAAGTCTTGCTTGTCTATTTAAACCAAATCCAAGTGTACAAATCCTAACCAATTAAGTCCACGAGTACAAGCCATGAAATGGCCAGGTTTTAAATCTTGTTATTAGCTCCATGTCCAGCCTACACGTTGCTTCACACGTGCACATATACTACTAGTTTTGGAATTTATTCTTATCTCAATAAAAAAAATTCCGGTCCAAATAATTTGAATCCTCTAATATATAGAATATCTTTTAAGGGTGTTACAATATCTCCTCCTTTGGAAATTTCGTCCCCGAAATTTGTCTACTAAAAGTATGATTTCAAGCTTCCGCTGCGCACTCTGATCACCCACTCAAATAAACACAACAAAATCCTTCTTTTACATGGTTGTGTCGCCAAAAGCCACACAGACCATGTCCCCATAACTAATGCTAAAATTTCACCAATAATAGATCATTAGTTTAACATGAAAATTTGAAATAACTCCAACATCAGATTCGTCACAACCACAAAACATAAGTAAAGTTAATAACATCGTAAAAAAAATATCGCTCAAATATTTAACAGATTACAACTAAGGTGCCGCACATTTTTATGGACTCGACCACACACAATAAACTTCTTATATGGGCAGCAATTCCTTTCTCCTTCCTATCCAACAAATTCCTTCCTATCTCAAATACTCATCTAAATTCCCTCTACAGAACGAGATATCACCTCGGTTCCCTTGAAACCCCAAGAAAAGAGAACTCATTTGTCATGTATGCACGCACATGCTTTACCCCACAACCCAAACCCTTTCGAGATTCAGCAGATCTTAACACAAAAGAGAATCAAAACTACTCACCCAAAATTAGATAAAGGGTTTTCTTCTTCTTCTTCTTCTTTTTTAACCGGATCCCATGTAAGATCTATCACCTAAGCTCTGATACCAACTGTAACGACCCAGATTCTCAAGCACCACAATATAAAAAAAAATCACAATCTGTCTTTTATTCCAAAAACTATATAATTTACAACTATCGATCTCTATAGTACATTAACAACAACCTACTCTTGCAACAACTCGGACAAGCCCGCACCACCGGCACCTGACCCGCTAACCAACCTGCAAGCTGGAGTCCAAAGGACCCCAAGAGTGTGTGAGACATAATAACGTGTACAATATCAATGCTAAAATATCTGCACAGCACCAACCATCATGTATAACACCAACCACGAATGTAACACAATCCACATAAATGGAACTACATATCCGGTCCTCCTCAGTATATGACGGGTGACGTACCACCTCACTAGCCTCACCACAGCCCATTGGCCAACATGTCTTTTGGCATAGCTTATTAGCCTAGTCACCCCGCCGCATACCAAATAGTTCCACGACATATAGTCACCGTACATAACACAACTAACAAGAACCCAACATTAATATTGTACAAGAAACATGTATCTCATACTCACCCTTAACCATATACTTAAATCTTGCCTCAATCGGATATCATTTCTTCTTAGGATTTTCAGCAAAGGCTATAGCCTTGAACTTGTTCTCTAAACTCACGTATTACCTCCCTTATGTTTCCTTTCTCTAAAGCCTTCTGCAGAATAGAAGTCTTGCTTGTCTATTTAAACCAAATCCAAGTGTACAAATCCTAACCTATTAAGTCCACGAGTACAAGCCATGAAATGGCCAGGTTTTAAATCTTGTTATTAGCTCCATGTCCAGCCTACACGTTGCTTCACACATGCACATATACTACTAGTTTTGGAATTTATCCTTATCTCAATAAAAAAAATTCCGGTCCAAATAATTTGAATCCTCTAATATATAGAATATCTTTTAAGGGTGTTACATCCATGGTGATACCCGTTCAATTTCGGCCAGTCATCTCACCATTTTGGTCATTTTACCGAAAGGTGATACCCGTAGTGCATGTCCAGCCCGATCATCTCACCACTGAGTGATGATACCCATAGCGTCAAGCCACGTCATAATCATATATCGATTGATAAATCACAATTCAAAGTATTTCAAACAATCAACCATATCATATAACATCAACTATTAATTAAATACTCGCATTTCCCCTACATATATCTCAATACCCTAATTAACGTACCAACTCATGGCGACTCTATGACATATTACCCACCAGTATCGATACTTAGAACTCATGGAACAAGGGCCAAAGAAATTTAGAAAGATCGATGAGACGAATCATGAGGACTCGAATTACTATGCCACCTTTCGAATCACTAGACTGACTCACATCTACCAATTATATTCATCACAATACCTCGCACAGCCTACGGTACTCCTAAACAACCTTACGGTACACCTTCCATTTACAACGATACTAAGTTTACGTTTAACGAGTGTCTCAGGAATTGGAACGATTAATGAGTCATTAGAGGTCAAACAATCAAGTTACGAGATGGTTTAATGATGTCTAAGAGGTATTAGAAATGATCAGGGGTCCAAACAGTGGAATTTAGAACAAAAGTTGCAAAACTCTCCATAAGCAATATTTATCAATACTACTCAAAATGGTATCGATACAGGTGGGCTAAGAAACATCTCAGACGAAATTGTATCGATACCAACCAGAGTGGTATCGATACCAGGTCAGTTCAAGCAGATTTTCAAGGGCAAGCTCAACAACAAAACTCAACAATCCATGGCACGATTAAGCACATAAATCACTCATAAACGCAAAGAATGAGCAAGAAATCCCTACCTCACGGTTAGAAGTTTTAAACACGAGATTAACGAACGAACCCTATCTTCCAAAGTTCCGAAATCCTCCAAGAACGAAGCCAAGCTCAAACCCACGCGATCCAAGGCTTGAATCATGCTTAGATGATGTATTGAAGGTCGAGATATGTGGGTTTTGAGGTTAGAGGATGAGTTTTGGTGGTGGAGAGAGAGAGAGAGAGAGAGAGAGAGAGAGAAAAGTTGGAATTTTAATCTCCTACTCTCACACACACCTATATATATATTAACATATGCACTAATCATACTTGCACTCATTTCAATAGCAATCCTATCACATTGAGTCCAAATCTCATAAACACGTTTCACATTTTTCTCAATTTCTAATATTAATAAACCTTTAAATAATTTCAAAAATTACGGGCCTCTACAGGTAGGAATTCTCAATAACCTTTAGTCGACAAATTTTTTTTCGTCACCTATATTATTTGTGACGAAAAACATGTAATTTGTGACGATTTTCATTCGTCACCCATTGCAATTTTTCTTGTAGTGAATCCTACAATTACCTAGTAAATGTGCAAAATTCTTGCCCAATCATACGACTCTGAGCGCAGTCGCTCGGTGCTCGCGTGACCGAGCACGTGTGGGTAGACTTCACTGAAAACACGATGGCTGGCACAAAACACGGTCAAATACCTGCAATTAAACAAGTACTCGACAAAAATCAGAGTCGCCACTTGGTTTAGGTCCAAGAACCACGAATGACTCTTTTGGAAAGGCTTGATCCTTGCATCACCACAAACGGGTCCCGGGGCTAAGGTATCGAGTGGGAAGGTGTTAGGCACCCACTCCGCCCAATCTAACGATTGGCCTCTACTCATCACCATTGGTTCAAATCATCTTTATCCTAAATGCAAGAGACTCAAGCAAATGAATAAGTAAGTTTTAGCAAACACGTTTTCAAGAAAGGAGCCTTTTGCAAGAGGGAAAAAACTATTTGAAAACTACCTCCGTCGAACACAGCACACAAAAAAGAAAATAAAAACATGCAACTTATAGATGAGGGCCTAGAGATGAATAACACATCATCATCCTGCATCCACAGGTGATGATCAATAGCCATCTTTAGGTCCTCATACGGTCTCTAAGTCTAAACTAGCACACAAAAGATTAATCTGTCGTTGCGAATGCCAGAAGGGTACCTACTTCTAGGGGAGTTTCCGTAAAGCTAACGAGCATAGCAAAGGCATGAATTAATGGGAACATACAACATGGAGTATTAGACTAAACATGAGACTGAGCAGAAATAGGAAATATGCATGAACGTGGCTAGATACGACTGAACAAACATGCGATATGAATGAATTAGGAAACTAGCTAAAACTAGAAACCTGGCCGGATTAGGAAACTTTCCAATATAGGAAACTCGACCAAATTAGGAAAGTAACCTGATTAGGAAACCTGACCAAATTAGGAAATCGGACCAGATTAGGAAAGTAACCTGATTAGAAAACCACATGCATCGACAGGCTACTCATGGATAATCATGAGGGCATAACAACTAATTAAATGAACATCATGCTCATATCCGACATGCAGGGGTAAAATACTAATTTGACATGCTCGGGAGAAATTAGCATCATAATGGCTGTAATTGGACAGAGTGACAGCAGTGATCGGGCAGCGTAACGGTATGGACTAAGATATCAATATGCATGAAGATAGCATAACGGTAGGGGTAAAATGGTAAATATGCATGCGAACAGAGTAACGATTACGTGAATGCATGTGCGAGTGATCATACAGACAGAGTAACGACATGGTAACTTGTGTAAAAAATTAAACGTGCAACATTACACTAGTCATGCATGAAGGACAAATGGTCATTACACATGAACTACCTAAACCCTAGGTTAACATGCATAAACAGAAGCTATACTAGCATGCGATATTAAAACAAATCAAAGCCTAAACTTGCATGAATTAAGCAAGAATATAAAATAAACCCTAAGCATGCGACTAACTAATTAAACTAAGCAATAATTAAATAGTAGCTAAACTAAACAATAAAGAAAATAAAAAAGAACGACATACCTTGACTCCACGAGACCAAGCAGACCGCCCTCAAGAATTGAGCAAAAACTAGAACTAGATTGCCCGTAGTGAAGTAAACTTGATGCAAGATGCTTTCGGCAGCCTAACGGCATAGAAAAAACTTTACTATGCCCGAATGCTAGCTAAGAAAATTTAGCTTGCTCTCAAGCAGTGAAAGAACCGAATAATTCTGAACGGCAGTTCTAAGCGAGTTGAAATTTATGGAGGTAAAAGGTTTATATAGGGTGAATTTGCGGAGGAAAAACGCTAAATTTTCTATGTGGGACTACAAAAAACACTGAAAATGCGGAAATCGAGAAAAAAACCACAAAATGATGCTGTACCACCACACGAAGGCCGACCCGGCCTTAGCCTTTTATGGGCCCAGGCATGCCTGGTTCAATTCAAGTTTGTTTTGATGCGTTCCGAGCTAATTTTTGGGCCAAAAACAACAACGATTTTGGCTAAAAATAGGACTTTGATGGGCTAAAAATAAATCATTTAACGTACTAAAAAGACTCAACACTTTTCAAAAATATATTTTAGAATGAAATGCAACATGATTTAAAAAGAAAGCTTGCAACTTGATAAAAATATTTTGAAGGGAATGACAGAAGGCTATCTTCGAACATCAATGCATCAGAATCACTTCTCTAGGATAATCGTAATCGAAAGCGACATTCTCATCATTGGGTAGCCATTTGGCGGGAGGCCTAAGAGTTACAGACTAACAAATGGGGTGTCTACAACGACCTTCGAAATTGGTTTTTAAATCTAAGCTGATTGCCCAAGTTTAATATTGTAACAAAAATCTTCCAATTTGCCCCTTCAAATTGTAAAGTAATAGTCAGCAAATGAAATGGTTCAGTATTTAGATGCTTCGTCACAACCTAACCGTTGAAAGGATTAAAAACCCTAAGTGTAGGGGCTAGGTCGTTGAGAGCATAATATCTTGTAAGACCGGGATCAAATCTACATGGAGCTTCATATAGGTTTAATGCAAGGTTTTTTGGCATTTAGACGGCCAACTTTTTGTTTTGATTTGAATGGTGGAATTCTCTCTCTCGAAAAGACTAGAATCGAGATTTAACTAAATTAACAAGCGGCATGGTCTAGAAGTTCCTAACACCCACAACTTAGGCCAATTCATTTTCGTCATTGATTACTCGGTTGAGATACGCAGCAAAGTTTCTCAACCGGAAGATTTAGCGATAGAAATCATTAAGGGCTAGAAAAGGAGTTTGGACATGGAGCGAGTTCTTTGATGCATTTGGCAAACACAAGGCATGTCCTAGCTCCAAGCATCATGTATGGCAAGTAGCAAACTCTTGCCTACACATGATCAAAAATGTTAACAATGCTAAATTTTGGTTCATAAAAGGTGAACTCAACTCGAATTCAAACTAAACATGAAGATTTATGAAAATAAAAGCAAAATTAACTTAAGACATGAAGTGTTATTCACCTCATGACCAAGCCTTAGTGACTACTCACACACACTTGAAAGATAAAGCATGGAGATAAAAAGATACATGAGATTTAACTGATAAAAACAGAAATAAACTTGATATTAATGAAGATCTCGTCCGTACAAACAACTTTAATAAACGAGAAAATTAACGCACCACATTAGGCTTAAGGAGTTCTTAAGAGATTACACTTGAAAAAGCTTGAACAAAAACTATGAAGTTCCAAGAGAAAAAAGAAGAAGAGAGAACTAAGCATAAAGGTAAATCCTTGAAAAAAATGAGAGAGAGAGAGAGGAAGGGAGGGAGCTTTTTATACATCTCAACTTTTCTCTTAACATGTATCCTAAAAACATACTATAAATAGCAAGTATTGTATAAGTAGAATGTTGAAAATGTAGCAAAATCTAGTCGAATGGCATTGGTATCGATACCTATGCAAAAACGTATTGATACCCTTGGTTCCGGACTGGCTCTAGGCAATTGGTATCGATACCAAGTCAAAAAGGTAAGCTGTCAGTGATTCTATTATAGACGATGGGTATTGATACCTTTTTGTATTGGTATCGATACCCAAGCTTCTGGAATGATTGGAACCAATTGGTATCGATACCTTTTTGTCATGGTATCGATACCCAGTGGCTTAGAGACAAATTCAAGCATGGGCTTCCTCCCTTGGCCTTCAAGTATCCCGAACACCTTCCAATACTTCATTTCTCAGTTCTTGGGACTCGGTGGCATAGCGCCACGTGGCCTTAGGTACTTGGACACCCTCGAGGGTTATCCTAGGTGTCAACATGCCTTGTTCTCGCAGTTTACCTAAAACACTTGCAAAACTATCTTCTGCGCAAATTGAATGCACTCATCATATCCAATAACTTGCGGGAAAAAATTACTCCCTCCGGCCCAATTTATTAGTCTCTCGTTCTATTCTAATCGGATAAAAAATTAGTTATATCTTTAAATTGTTAATGAATTTTCTATTCAATATGAATCTTATTTGATAGATCTTAATTGATTCTATAATACATACGTAAAATATTATAAATTACAGGATATTATCAGTTAAAAAGTGACACGAACACTAAAAAAGAATAATTAAATTCGAAAAAACTATTTGCACCGACGGTTTCCGTAGGGAAACCGTACCGACGGCCACGCTCGGCTGTCTCCGGCCACCGGACGGCTGATCCGAGCCGTCCAAAATTTTTTATACATATATACACGAAAAAAGAGTGTTCAGATCAAACACCTTACACACATCGGATGCCATTTATTCCAGCGTGGGTCCCCTCGGTTTTTTTTAAAAAAATTTTTGGACGGCTCGGATCGGCCGTCCAGTGGCCGGAGACGGCCGAGCGTGGCCGTCGGTACGGCTTCCCTACGGAAACCGTCGGTGTACATAGTCGGACTCAATTAAATTGGGACGAAAGGAGTATTTTCTTCCCAACAAAAATGCATTGCTTTTAAGTTTTCGTTTAGCAGACCGAATGAACAATCTTTTCGGAACGGAATAGTATTTAAAAAATGTCAATGGCAAGTCGTTTGCTCGGACTAGGGCTATTACTCGAAACCGGAAAATCGATCGAAACCGAAAAAATCGGACTGGACCGAATTTTTTAAACCGGAAAAATAATTTCGATCCGGTTTATGTGTTTTAAAAATCGGTTAAAATTGGACCGGTTATATATATATATATAAACATAGGGGAGGGGTTGAATTATGGATTTTTGGTTGATATTTTGTGGTGTATATTGGTCTAATAAATATATTTCTTATATAAAAACTATTTTTATGGGCTTAATTATGTTTTTATGGGTTTTTTTTTTTTATGTATTGGGCTCAAAATTGATCCTTTTTTGTTGGGCCCAAAAAAAAGGGTTGAATTATAGATTTTTAGTTGATATTTTATGGGTTGAATTGTGAATTTTTTGATGTATTGGGCCAAAAATATGGCCCATGAATGAAAACAGGATAAACCGGACCGAAATCGGACCGGTTTATCTCAACCGGTTCCGATTTCTAAAAATCTCAAACCGGATAACCGATTTCGACCAAAAAATACACCCAAACCGATCAAAACCGGACCGATATCACCCATAGCTCGGATGACCTACGCTGGGTTTTTTTTTTTAATCTTTCCAAAATCCATTCCCCTAAAGGGTCTTTTGGTGGGTGGGGGTGGCGTAGGGAGGGTCCCATCCCATGGATACAATTCCAAAGGCATTTCTGGGCTCCTATAAGTGGAAAAAAATGCAGTGTCGCGTGGGTAGCACCACGTGGTGTCCATTCGGCGCATTCGAGCCATCTATTATGTTTTTAAATGGTTCAAATTTGGAGAAAGAAAAAGTGTTGGAGTGAGAGAAGAGAGAGACTTTCAATTCGAACTGTCCAAAAATGTATTGAACGGCCCGAATGTGATGAACAAATACCACGTAGAATATACCTGTCCGACAGCAAAGAATTTCTGCCTATAAGTACCCCCGCTGCCCTCCCCCTTTGTATTAAGCCATCACAGCCATAACCACACACAGCCACATCCCCCCTGCCTACCTCTCTAACCCATTCTCATCTCCATTACCATCCCCCTCTTCCCTTCTTCACCACCAATTTTATCATCTCCATAACAGACCCTCTTTCTTCCTTGAGGAGGTAAACTTTACTTCTCTCTCTCTCTCTCTCTCTCTCTCTCTCTCTCGTGTATGTACATGTATATAGAGATGGCTGTATTGTTGCTACATGCATATATGTGTCCTAATACGTTAGTTAGCACACTCAAAGGCTCTGTTTCCTTCCAGAACTTGGTTAATTTATTTACTAGGAGCAGTTATTTTGGAACGGTGAAATAAAATAATTTATTTTGTCGATTGTCAAGAAAAGTTCTGCTTACTGGCTAGGAGTACAACGTTACAAGAAAGAAAGAAAAAGAAAAATTCCAGTAAAAACCCTTACTCAAAGACACTCTCTGTATCGGCTAATAATAGTAATTTTCTGGAGATCTAAATCTGTCCCTCTTGATTGCTGATTCTCATAATCTCACTTTCTTTCTCTGCAGTCAAAATGGGTACAATCGAGAAACAAGGCATAGTCTCAATCCTGAGGTCTGATTCCGACCAAATCAAGGCTCCCTCGCTGAGGAGAACTCTCTCAGCAGACATGTCTTCCAAGAAATGGCTGGCTCAGAGTGGGTTTTCACCCATGAAGAAGATCGCTTCATCCGAGAGACTACCCAATCTGGTTGCGGATTCGTCTTCTTCAGAGGAGGGAGAAGATGAGTGCGAAGGAAAGAATAAGGAGGCCGAGAGGCCGGGGCGATTCGATGTTTGGAGCTCGATTCTTCTATCCAAGAAGGCCGACGATGAGTCCTCGAAGCTCCCGCCTCCCTATGTTCACCCACTTGTAAAGAGGTCGACGAGTGCCCTGAGCGAGAAGAGCCTCGAGATCTGCACCGAGAGTCTTGGGTCAGAGACTGGGTCTGACGTCTTTTCATCTCCTGCGCCGTCAGAGACTGACGACGCAGAAGAGGACAAAGAAATACAACCACAACCAGAGTCACAGTTCCTTGACAGAGAAGACTTGCCAGTTGCAAAGAACAACTACTCCAAAAAAGTGTCAACCAAGTTCCCCCCTCCTCTTCCTTCCCTCGCTCGCTGCGATGGCCCGTCCCTCCTCATGCACTCCCACCGCGAAAATGGCCGGTTAGTCCTTGAAGCCGTGTCTATCCCATCCCAGAATTACTTCCACGCCCAGCGAGAAGATGGCCGCCTTGTCCTCACATTTGCCAACACTCCTGATTCCAAAGAGCCAAACAGCGAAGAGACGTTCGATCAGGAAGAAGATGTGATTGATCATAAGGAAGACGACGTTGAAGAAATTGACGAAATCTTCGAAGCCACCGAAGGTGAAAATGATAGCGAAGACGAGGAAGAGGAGGAGGAAGAAATGGTGAAAGTTGAAAATGAAGATGGAGCTAAAGAAATTGAAATTGTGATGGAGCAAGCAACTAAGTTGCCAAGTGGAGTGATAAATGTTCATAGGTCAGCCCTAATGATAAAGAAGCTAATTGGCCTAGACAATAGGAACCCAACATGGACCACTAAGTATAACAAACCAGTCCATTTGGTGGATATGGAGGAGGCGGAGGCGGAGGAGGAGGAGGAGGAGAAAGGGCTAAACCCACTTGCACAGTCACTCCCGCGTCCAACCCGACTCGCCAGGCTCATCCCTTCACCACCGGCGGCTGCCCCTGCCCCTGCCCCTGCCGCTTCCTCTTTCAATACCTATGAGTACTTCTGGAGGGCCAAGCCCACTATGGCGACCGTGGTCAATCCACTCAACAAAAACAGCTGCAACAAGGTCATTTTATCCAATAGTACTCCCAAGGCAGATGAAGAGCAAGGAATGGTCCTGTTGAGAGGGAACAAGGCAGACTACTTAGTCCCCTTGTTGAAGGGATGCAAGGAGCCCAGGCGGTCACTTCTGCTATGGGAGCCTTATTGCATTGCTACCTCCTAAGGTTTTTGGGGCCGACACGTATCCGGTTTTCAAACCTTCCTACATGATAATTTTTCCAATGTGTCAACCAATTAATACGTTGCCATATCATTGATGCTGATACGTACTCCAATACCGTTACCTAAAGCACTCGGTGGCTACTCCTAACATATTAATAATAATGTTCCTCCCATATTTTCTCTCTACTCCATATATAATTGCCTCTTCCGAGGGGTTTGTGTAGCCAAATAATCATGAAAGTGAGCGAGAGAGAGGGAGTGCTTAGATTGAGAGGATCAGAGATTTATTTTGTGTACCATATTTTTGTAAGTCTCTGTCATTATTATATATAAGTATAACTTAACCATGAAGATCTTGGCACCATCTTTGACCTTGGGTGGAGTAGTGTCTGTCAATCATGTCTAGGGTCTCTTTGTCTTTGCATTATTATTAATGGAGTTGCCCTTTTTCTCCCAAGACTTTGCAAGTATTGGCCGGTGGGAGTCCAATGAGGGTACTCGTGGTGTGGTCTACTTGGTGTCAATTTTGGGGACACCGTGATCCCTTTCTCGATATGCATCTTGTTTGTGTTAGGTTGAGGTTTAGCCGACGCAATATTAGCAAAAGAGAAGTTTTTATGGAGAGAGAAGAAAGTGACACTTTTTTGGGTTTTCGAAAGAAATTACAAGGACTGTGATGAGCTAGATGATGTCAGGTAATTGGAATTCATCAATAGCAAAAGGAATTGATGCAATTGGCTCCTCGTGCAATGGAAGTTGTCAGTGCTTTGTGTTTACTCATATGAGAATTGTTTTTCCTTTTCTTTTTTTTTTCCTCCCCGCACCTCGACTAGTTCATTTTCCGGTCCAATCAAAACTAGGTCATTCGTAATGGGACTAGAGATGGGGTGGTGGATCTCCTGTTGAGGTGGGTTGGTAGCGGTGGTGGCAGAAGTTTGGTCGGCAATGGTGGTGGGGCTGTGGCGAGAGATGGTTGTGGTAGATCTGTTGCTAGCTGCAGGTGGTGGCCGTGGTGGCTTCCATCGTGGACGGGTTGCCTGGGACGGCGATGGCAGATTCCTAGGGGTAGGGTTTTTGGGTTTGGGCTTTTGGCCCAATGGGTGTTTTGGGCTCGTCCCATTAGATGTTTGGACTTTGGCCATTTAGGTGATGTCACAACCTAACCCGGATTCATGACCAGCCAGTGAAAAAGAATCACCGAAGGCCATCTTTACTTCTTAGTTGTAATTTTTTCCTAAAATATCGATAGTTTCTTTATTATGAAAACAAATGCGGAAATGTTTCTTCGATTGAGAACAACTTTAATATTTACATAGTTGTCTAGTGCAGGAAACAAAAGTATTAGCCCGTAGGCTTATATTACAACTTGTGGGCAATACCATAGGTCGCACCAAATACAAACAGTTTTACAAGGGTTTTACAACTTCTGCAATCCATCGAAATACTGAAATTGAAAACAACAACATCAACTGCAAGAAGGACTAGAATGACTAGTCAATTATCTATCTATGTCCTGAAATGTTTCATAAACACAAAACATTTAAGTGAGAATTACGATATACTAAGTTTCCACAATTTTAGTATGCAATGCCATTTAATGCATTTTCTTTCCACTTTACAATAGAACGAGGGGAGAACAGACATTTCTCTTTTCAACATCTTTCATGAACAGAACACCAGCAATGATTGGGTAGCTAGCCCTTGATTTAGATAACAATATCAATACCCTGGAATACTTGGCAATATTCCTCAAAATGGCCAAACTCAACGTTCAGATATGTTTGATACTGATAACCTCGGTTTGCCTTTCTCTTTAAAGGAATTTCATCTCTTAACTTTAATTATTTCTCTTTAAGCAATTCAATCACAACATCATATTCAATATCTTGAATATCAACGATCAGAATTCCTTTTCAATTAAAAGTGAAGCTTTCCGTCCAATTTTAATAAATTCATGCAAGGTTTGATGCTTTTAAACACATAATCACGTACACAGTATTAATCTAAACCATAATTGTGTAAACAGAATATATTCGTAATTACTCACCTTTGAAACGTGAACCGCAAATATTTACCGTAGTAAAATTATTGATCAACATCTGGACCGAGAGAGAGGGAGGAAGGTGGCGGTGTGTGGTGGTGCTAGAAGTGGTGAGGCCGAGAGGGAGAGGAGGGGAAGGAGAGAGCCGAGAGGAGGAGGAGGGGAAAGGTGTAGCAGCAAGCTGCTGCGCACGGCAGCACTATGCCGCGTTGGCGGCGGGTTCGGGGTGGTTCTGTGCCAAGAAGAAGAAGAAGAGAAGGATATATATATATATATATAGATATAGAGAGAGAGAGAGAGAGAGAGAGAGAGAGAGAGAGAGAGAGAGAGAACGGTCAGAGAGGGAGAGAGGTGTCCGGTTGAGAGGGAGGGGGCAGACAAGGGAGTGTAGTTTGGGGAGTGGGGTGCGACCCACCCTCATACGTGGTTTATTTCCATTTCTTGCCGTCGGGCGTCGGCTAGGAAATCCCACGCGGACGCAAACTTAATACCGTAGCCTAAACAAATTATTCTGAAACCAACCCCGGTCTCAGTTTTTCGAATAAAAATCTCCATAAGTAAATTCATAAAACGTGCAATTTTTTTGGGTTATGGGCAGGGTCTATTGGGTGTCGTGTTGACATCTCGGTAACAAGTCTTGTTTCAGTATTTTCTTGTATTTCCTTTTTATTAAAAATATGAGGTGAGATGTCGTGATAAGTTGAGCTGATCTTTTTTGTATGACGCTGTTTTATTACGAGATTTTTCATTTTTATCATTAATGATATGAAAACTTTTTTTTGCCGATCAAAAAGTAATAATGGACTAGAGGTTTTGTAAATGCCTTCTGCTTTCAAGTTATTTACATCCGTCGTTTCTATCACTTTACTCTTTTCATCATACTACTTCCACGCCCTTTGTTTTCTTCATTTTCGAAAAACGTGCATTTTCTCGAGAATTTTTTTCCCGAGAATATATTTTCAGATAACTTTGCAATGATTACGTGATATACTTGTGCTCTTGTGATTGATGCAAAAAAATTTACAAATAATAATACCATTTATGTTTTCCAAGAAAATGCAAGGTTTTCGAAAAGCAACAGGGGACGAAGGAAATATATGTGAAAAATCTTGCAGCAACATCAAACATGCTTATGATCCTTGTCATAATTATTCAACAGATGAAGTAATAAAAGCAAGAGAATTCGAGGTAGAACACTCAATGATAATGATAATATGACAGACAAAGCCGGTACTAATTGTATTTTCTCCTTGAGCCCTTTTACACCCATCGATGGTGGATTCACCAACCTTATACCGACGGCCCCGCGTTGGCCTACTACGGGTCTTGCACGGAAAATTCGAATCGTTCAATAATTTTAAGAAAAACCGAGTGGCCCGGTAGAAGATAAGCTCAATCCGATGTGTGAAGGTGTTCGATTCAATCTTCTCATTTTTTATTCAAAATTTTCGTTTTTGCTTTCCACTTTTCTCCGGTGGGGTACAATTTTTTTTTTCTTTCCGGAATTGGCTTCTCGGCGACACTCCACTTAAGTGGACTGACCATTTGGAGCCCATAACGGATCTAATTTGATAATAGAAATTGTTCATTTTGTAGAACTCGTTGAGAACATTGATTGTTTCAAAAACAATGTTCTTCGCATACAAATTAGTACCAAATCGAAATATAGTTATTTTGCAAAAATTGAGTTGAACACGCTGGATTTGGGCCTATTTTCCAAAAAGTAAATGTGTTTGGATCAACTATTGATTGTTATATCTTTTGTACTATTAATTTCTTAACGAGACATTTATAAAAGGAACGATTTTGATCATTAAAATAAATCCTTTATGACCCCAAAATGAGCAAATCGCATGGCGCAGCCCACTTACTTTGGATGCCGGACCGCACCATCCAAGTCAACTTCCTCCTTTTGCTCCTTAATTCTCTCCTTAGGAATAATTCTTCCTCTCTAAGGCCATCCACAGTAGCATAATAAAAATTAATTATTTTTAAAGTTTATAATGTTGGTGCAAAAGTTGGCTCACAATGGTATAATCAAACTTAGAAACCTTTTTCAATAATCAAAATTTGTGGACTCCACACCACATAAGTTAATTATTTTCAAAATTTGTATACACGCGTGTTTCAATTGGTATTTTTTCTTCTCTTCTTCACTTACTCTATATCTTCTTCACTTCACCCACAAACTATTTCTCATTCTTTCCCTCAAAAATTGAAGCTTATATTTCTTGATTATCTACAATTCAACCCATCATCGCCAGATTAAGGTATTTCACTCTTCTTTCCCATTTCTATTTTTTTCTCCAAAAAAAATTCATAATAGAAGGAAAGAAATTCACCTATTTTTCGCCAAACCTAAGAGAGAGAATCGATATATTTTTGCCAAAAAAAAAACGTAAATGGAGGAAAATGAATGACAGAAAACAGAGGGGGAGAGAGAGTGAAATTATAGTAGACCCTTATTTTGGTTATGGACTAAAAGTGACTATTGTAAAGTTCAACATTGTTAAGCTTAGCAACCTCTTAAATAAATAATCAAAAACTGATGTGTTAACTTTTGGTTATTATTTTTTGATTATACCACTGTGGATGACCTAAAATCATATAAACAATAAAATGTTTAGTTTTTTTTGATCCGCAATAAAATGTCTAGTTATTAGAGAGAAGCAGACCTGGAGCTTGATCATTCACATGCCGCAGCCCACAACTTATAGGCTGATATCTGGGTAAAGCTTTGATCATTCACATGCTGCAGCCCACAATTTATAGGCTGATATCTGGGTTTGGTCCACCAAAGGCTGGACAAATTTCTTAGCCCCAAGTCAGAGCATGGGACAAGCACGAACGATAATTGGGAAAATGACGGCCCATAACGTGTTTTAATAATTAATACTCGTCAAGGACAAGTTAAGAACATTTGTTAATACTGAAAATATCCTTAACGAGTATTAATTATTTAAACACGTCATTGGCTGTCATTTTCCCTTAATAATTTTGCTCCCTTAAAAGTTTGTTTTCCAATGAGGGCCCAACGCCAATGGGCTCTAGCCCATGTAGGAGGCCGAGATTCAAACTCCGTTGTGGGCACTTGAGATTCAGGGCTATAAATAGTCTCTGAAATCTTTTGTGAACTAACCTACTAACAGTTTAATACTCTACTAACCCTCGCTGATGTATACAATATAGGGTGGGGAAAAAAATTTGAAGGCCCAACAAAATGAGACTGGACGTAGGGAGTAGAAATTTCTTCAGTAATCCATCTTCCTTCCTAGTTGTGGAGCTTATCAAATTTTAACTTAACAAATTTAGCTTTTCAATTATTTGTTAGCTTGACTTATCAAAAAAAAAAAAAAATTTACTAGTTAGCTTTAGGCAAATTCAAACTAAACCTTAGATAGGTACGTCAATTTCTTGTATTCTATCCCGCCTTTGACTTTTCCATCCCGATTCGATAAGAAAATGGGGTGCAATGATATTTGTTTCCCGGTCCCGAGTATAGTAATTATTGTCATTGTATGTTATTTATAAAACATTAGAGAGCAAAATACTAAATACTAAATCTCTATTTTCTTTTTTTTTCCTTCTTTTTTGTTTTACTCATTTTAACTCCCATCGTATTTTGATATTTTATTTCACTGTCAAAATTCATTAAGAGAACAAATTAAGTTAGTGCAAAATTTTCCGAAAATATAAATCTGATTATTTTCCGACCTCACAATCTTCCCGATTTTCCCACTCTTACTTCACCCCGATGAGTTACGAGGTGGCAATAAATTTGACTCTACCCCGCCCCATTGTCATCCTTACCTGGAGCACATAAAAAGGTGAATAAATTTGGCAGCCCCCTGTTTATTTTCGCAAAATTAAATGGAAAAGAATGAAAAAACAAAAAACAAAGAACCCGGTCGGATCCTGATCCGGTCGATGGCCGGTTTCAAGAATGTCGGGTCTCCTGTGATGATCCTTCCTCGTACGGGACCTTGCAGATATCATTTCTTCTTCTTGCTTCTGCGGTTCCTTCCTTCCTCCCTCTGAAAATCTGAGCAGTTACTCGCAATAATCGGCCATCACCGGAGAGAGAAACGCAGAAGTGTGTGGCGATGGGTGATATTGCTACGCCCGACGACGATTTACTTCTCAAGAACTTCTTCGCTGAAGTCAGCGAAGTTGAGCGCGAGAACGAAGTCCGCAGGTCTCTCTCTCTCTCTCTCTCTCTCTCTCTCTCTCTCTCTCTCTCTCTCTCTCTCTCTCTCTCTCTCTCAAGGCTCTTTACTTTTCCTTTTTCCCGTTTTTTCATCTGATTATCATTTTGTTTTTTGTTGTCTATTTTGGTTCTAATTTCTGTGACCATATGCTGCTGACTGTGAACAATTAGGGTTTCATGAGATTTCCCTCTTTCTGAATTCCCCCGTGTGGTTGAAATACACACGCCTTGGATTGTTTCCGGACACGCTAGAATTGGCAGTAAACCCTAACTTCTTATGTACGTGTACCTGTAGAAATAGGAGAAAGCAGAAAAGCTATGAATTTGGTGGAGGTGGCGATGATTTAGTTGTATTGATTCCGTAGGGGATTGCCGAGAGTGGAGTGAATTACAAAATTGATGTTTGGCTAGATGCTTTACCATAGGGAACTAGGTACGAGGCATACCGTGATTGTGCGTATGTAGTCCAAAGATTCAACTGAGAATATCGAAGATTCAAAACAATATATTAGCAGTTTTGAGCTATTTTCTTTTCCGACAAGTAAAGATAATTTGATTGGATGCTGTCAAAGTGCCAATATAGACATGGTTAATCTTTTTGAGGAGCAGTGTAACGAGTTTCTCGCTTTGCCTTTGTAACCGTGCCATATGATGTTTAAGATTAAGAGGATGCTGCATCACAGAACCTAAGCTTGACTTCAAAACATAAAAGGTTCCAATGGGTTGGATTCTTATGGATGAGTTATAGAAATAGAAGTTCCTAGCCCATGATAGTGAACGGGGAATAAACCTGACGGTAAAAAGGCGATAGAAAAACAATCTGGGGGTCGCTCAATTGGGTCTAATCCTTGTTTCTCACTAGAAGGTCAAGGATTCGAGTTTTGGTACAGGCAAGATTGCCTTTCCCGGGCTACAACTTGCTGACGTGTTGGGTAGAACGGTGATAGAAAGGTTTGTGAATGAAGACGAAAGGCTAGCTGTTGCCCAACTTAAAACACTTTATACGTCAAGCTATTTTAAGTGACCCAATTTCTCCAGGTTAGGGAATAGTATCTCGAATAGTCTTGTGCCACTGAGGTCACCTTTCTCACTAGAAAAACCAGCATGAAGCTGCTAAGTTATTAAGTGACACTGCAACTTTTTTCCAGTCGTAAATAGGGTTTACCCTATTATCAGAGAAAAGAGTAGGGGCAATAAACAAAAGGGCCTTAATCATGAACAATTTTATGCGAGTTATGATGAGCATGATCCTTTCTAAGAAAAGAATTGCTCGAACTTTACGCATCCTCTTCTACTTTTGATCAAAGTGTGGTGTGTCAAAAATAAGCGATGTGTTGAAGCACGCAACCTGTACATATGAACTCATAAGAAGGTTTGCTTGTTTCCAACTCCAGTTATAACAAATGTGACCTAACAGTGAGGGAAAGCATTTTAAGATTTTGCTGAGCTTTCTTGATGCAACCCATAGCTTTATAAGTATAACGATGAGACAATTTCTGTTTGAGAATACCCCGGTAGTACAAGGCTGCGACATATATTATGTGTGTGTATACACAAACAGGTACATATGTGTTTTGGCAACATCGGCTGCCTATGAAGTTGAATTGATTCAAGGGATAGAAGTCTAGACAATGCTTTTGGAAAAGTACATTGCTCTGACAAATATAATGTGTAAAATGTGGTTTCATTCTGCTGCTAACATTTCGAAAATGTTTGTTTATTCTTGTAGCGTCTTCAACGTGTTTGGTTTCCTTTTTTACCTATCTTGCTGCAACTGACCAAAAACATACAAAATCTTTTGTAGGATTCTTTCATGCTTCAAGTTAAATGCATTTGAGTATCTTAATTTACCCTTCGATTCGTCCTTGGAGGATGTGAAAAAGCAGTATCGTAAGGTAATTATTTCAACCCCACTAGAGTTGATTGAAGGTTTTTCTCAACAATTTGAAAGCTTATTAGTTGGTCGTTGATTAACGTGTTCATATTCCTTTGCCATTGAAGTTATCTTTGTTGGTTCATCCCGACAAATGCAAGCATCCACAAGCTAAGGAGGCATTTGGTGGTAAGTTATATCTTGTTGCAAGAAAGAGAAAACAGAATATCGATGGATGATTTTATGTCTAGAACATTTCTAAAATATTCAAGACTATGCTTGCGGTCATGATTGACAATTTTGCATCTGAGATGACATGATTCAAACATATGTTAAAGAATAGGCAGAGCGTGTTTTTTATACAAGGTCAGGGGTTTGAGACTGGTAGCCAAAATCCAAGAGCATACGAAGAAAGATGTCATAAAATTTCTTGTTTCTTCAGAGTTAGCTCATTTTTGTGGATGAACATTTTTCTCTGATCACCCCCTGATGTTCAGATACTTTGTAGGAAGTACAGACACGTCTCCTTGGGTCACTTTTTATATCAAAACGCGTCAGAAATCTTGTTAATTTATTTTTAGATCATACATGCTTCAAAACACACGTGTTTGTTCATCTCTCTTTGCTTGGAGTCTTGACACATACATGCTTCAAACAGACGAACACATCTGACTCACTTTTATTCTAGGTCGTGTATTATGAATTTATTACGTTTCCATTTACAAAATGTTTTTTTCTGAACAGCACTAGCAAAAGCCCAGCAACTATTGCTTGATCCTGAAGAGCGGGGATATATTCTTAACCAAGTTAGTAATGCAAAAGGTCTGTGCTTAAGCCTTATCATCTTTATATTCCAGCTGTATCTTTGTATTTAATTTTTGTCTCAGGATCTTATTAGTTCAATATTCTTTGAGAATCATTTGTCACTTTCATAACACATGAATTCACGTATAGAACATATATCATGCGTGCTAGAAATTTTTTGGGGCTCTTGCATCCTTGTTCTCATGTTGAAAATTTTAATCTACTTAATTCTTTATCACTTATTTGATTATACTTCTCCTGTTCTTCCCCTACATCACATATGGCTCACTTGCTGTTCCATTACTGTACACTGTACAGTGCTCCTTTTGAATCACTGGGTATCAGCCTGATTTCCATGCCATGGCCCGAACAGTTTCACAATTTTTGTATAGTGATTTGTGCTCTATTTTGTAGAAATTTTCCAATGTTCTAAAAGTCGCTCGGCATTCGTCGCTCGGTCAACCACCTTCGAGCTTCGAGACCTATTAATTGCCGATTAATCGGCTTGTAGCAATTAGTCGGGTTTTTATTTATTTATATATAAATACTCCCCAATGACAACTCTCATAAAAAATTGAACATTCATCTATCAATCCAACAACATCAATTGTTTTTCAAATATGACATAGAAATCTCTCCTTTACAGAAAACTGTTAACATGATTATAACACCAACTGGTACTAAGTATGGGCCGTTCATTTATTAGTCACTTACCAATTATAATAACTTTATTTATATACACCAAACAATACTACACTTCGTGTTAAGATTTAATAAAAAATATTACAATACTTTGTTTCCAGAATCACTAACGTGTCAATATGGGTATGGGCTTTTAAAAAAAAACACGAATGTTCGAGGTCGGTGGAGACGTGGAGTGAGAGGAGATCTCGAATTTGAGAGAGAGAGAGGCGATAGGCGGCTCGGAAATCTCGTCTTTTACACAAAGATATGACAGGTGACTCCGAGATCGATCAATCGATGACTGGGTGTTGAACAAACCCTAAATACTGTGATTCGAAACCCCTAAACTGGTATGAGTATATAACAGTTACACCCCTTGATTTTCCAAAATTATAGATTTTACCCTCATTAATCGCCGATAGTTGACTAATCGCCCATTAACCGATTAATTGACTTATCGCCGCTAGACGCCAACTGACTAATCGCCGGTTAATCGCCGACTAACTCCGATTAACCTCCTGACCTACTAATTCAACCTTCGAGGCATTAATCTAATCGGTTAGGCCAAATTTCTGATTAATCGGCGATTAATCGGCGATTAAATCCTTCTTTTAAAACACTGAAATTTTCTGGTTCGGGTTTTAGAACAAAAAATCATCATTGGGTACACGTTATATAATGCAGACTAGAATGGTGGTTATGCACTGCACATTCCTCTGATTGGTAGAATGATTTTTCATGTTTCTTTCAATGTTGGATAATATCGGCCATTATACGAGCTAATTTTTTTGTCCCTGTTAAATGTACTGCAGAAGAACTTAGAGCAAAAAGGAAGAAACAGCTTAAGAAAGACGCAGCTTCTAAGATAAAGTCATTGGTCGATGAGGTAAAGTGAGGTTGCACTGGCCTTTATGTCCATGTTCTTCTGGTGTGTTCTCTTGCTATGGTTATTTTGACCTAGCGGAACTTTGCTGCATGGTTGCAATACTTAAATTTGATGCTAAATAGTTAATTTCGAGAACTTTACCATATTGTATAGTGTTAGTCTTACCTCTTAAGAAAGGTTTCCCCTCTTGAGCAATTTTGTGACTTTGTGGAGGTTTTTGATGTGGGAGGAAGTGCATAGGTGGGGTTTTTCTTTGTGTTCTTTCTCCCCTTTAGATGGCAGTCTGCAGCTATGACAATAAACTAAGTTTTTGAACCGTTGAGTGCCTATTCATTCTATCTATTAGCACTAGCATAAATTACTCTGTAGTTCTCCTGCATATACAGCATGCAGAAACTCAGTGAAAGAGTTGGTGTGCTATAATTACAACAATCCTGCGTAATTTGTGTTCTTTTCTCAGGGTATTGAATGGCTTTTTTTAGCTGATACCTTCTGTCGAAGTCTGGGTGCGCCAATCATCAGGGATCTGGAGATCATGTCTAATCATTGGGTTTTTTTATCCTGTTATGGTTTGAGCTGCAAATGAAATGAAATTTGATTTATGAAAACTTTTCAGTTGGGTAGTATCCAGTGGATTACTTGTGTGTGCCATATTGGACAAAGAAAGAACCATTTTTTTATGGCAGCCTGCTTTGATATTGCTCCAACATTGCATTTTGGTTGTACCTTGCTCCGGTTTTGGAATAAAACTTGCATTCCCCATGCCAAATGCTTTTTGGTAATGATTGATGAGTCAAACAGCTTGCTGATTCATATCCCGTGGGACTTTGATACAGGGGAAGTATGAACAAGAGTTTGAGCGGTCGGATGAATTTCAGCAACAACTAAAACTGAAGGTTCGAGAGATCTTGACAGATCAAGAATGGCGGCGGAGAAAAATGCAGAAGAGGGTATGCTTGAAGCTCAGCCTTGCATTTTTCCTCATGGTCTTAGGTACTGTGCTTTTACCGTTCTTAATGAATGACTCTCTGTCTTTTGAATATTCTATAGATATCAGAAGAGGAAGGTAGACTGAAGAAGGATGAGGAAGAGGAAAAAGAAAAGTGGAAAAGAAAGCGTGAGCATGAGGAGCAGTGGGAAGGGACAAGAGAACAAAGGGTTTGTTTCTGAAATCTTTTCAAATATCACATACTATTTTGTATTTGATGAACATTGGCCTGTGTTCATGAACTTGGGTACATCCATATATGGGTGTGTCTAGGCATTGCATTCTTATAATTCCATTTGTCAAGGAATCATAGTTCTATTCTAACAACCCAGTTATAGTGATGCGTGTCGTTAGTACTTCAATCCTTTTAACACATCGATTTAGTATCTTTAATGAAATATGAACTGGATTGGGAGTTGGTTCGTCTCATCCTTAGACTTGCTGCTTGGGTTCATGTCCAACATCATTTGAGAAGTGATTCTGATTATTACCTTGTTGTATCGACAGGTTTCCAGCTGGAGAGATTTTATGAAGGGCGGAAAGAAGGTGAGATGATTTACTAGCAAATCTCTTCTTATCTTGTTATTGTGACTGTGCTTCAACTAGTTTTCTTGCATACACAGGTAAAGAAAGGAGAGATCCGACCGCCAAAGCTCAAGACTGAAGATGCTACCAAATCTTATGTCCAAAGGCCTGTGAAGCGCGGTTAAGTCGATCAAGTATAACAGGGATCAAGTATAACAGGGATGATTTGCCAATTGACAAACTGCTGAATTAGTATGAGTTGAAGAGGGTTGAAATTCAGCTGCAATGTCATGCCTCTTAACCTTCTTGTGATAACTCTTGTAATAGAACAAGTCTTGTAATGGAATTAAGATCTTGTTCATTTATGAATTCCAAGGTACTCAATTAAGTAGAGTGATTCGTCATTTGAAGGAAGTCAACCTACCAGTAACGTTTTCCTATAGTAACTTTTTTTTTTGATAACCAGATCTCAAGATTAGCTTGCATGTACCTCGACTAATTTCAAGACTCTGAAGTTAACGACGCAAACCCTCCAGTCCTAAGGCTTAGAATATTTAACCTCAATGGGATTCATACATGAAACCTCATAAAAAATTAGCGATTGGACAAACTCTCCGAAGAAAGTAAGATAATTATTAATTAAATAATGTACTTACAAAGTGAACTACACCCCATCGCTTTTCTTGCCAGGCAACAACCAAAACAGCCCAAGTTTGTAATGGAAAATTCCGAACTCAGAATTACGCA